>CALZMX010028429.1:0-18150 GCA_945788115.1 Cafeteria burkhardae | reverse complement strand
CATCTCACCCAGTTCACAGGATTGACGCGTAGCAGACTTTCGTCTCGCCACGCTCAGTCAACTTGAATTGAGTAGATAATTGTCGTCAGAGACTCTGCAGAGTCTTTCTCGCCGACCTTTGCGCATCGAACCGAATTCGATGCCAACGTCTAATGGTGCAGCGGTCAAGCGCCGCTTCCCATTCTGGATGCTACTGGCGCTATTTCTCGTCGTCTTCCTCCTGACTACGGACGAAGCTGATGCCTGGTCTAGAAGGCGTAGGCGTAGACGACGCAGGAGACGTCGCCGCCGCAGACGCCGAAGGCGCCGAAGGAGGTGCAGAAGCGGTTACTACTTCAATGGCTATGCATGCTATGGCTGTGCTGCTGGCCGTTACATGCCTTACACGTCTCATTACACTCGTTACTGCTTCGGATGTCCCGGTGGCAAGTACCAGGGGTCTACTTACCGCACGTCTTGCAACGCGTGCCCAGCTGGCTACTACTGCCCCGGATCCACTAGTACTACTTCCAACACTGCCGGATCACGAACTTACTACTCATGCCCTGCCGGGCGGTACTCTCCCGGGTCTCGCAGCTCTTGTCTTGCGGTTGGCCAGGGATACTACGCTCCTGCCAGGTCTCGGTACCGTTACAACTGCCCAGCTGGGCGATTCAGTTCTTCATCGTACGCCACTTCGTCTAGCTGTTCTGGATGCTGCAGTGCCGGATACTATTGCCCAGCGCGTTCAGTGAAGTCTACGCAGACCACGTGCGGCGCTTCCACCCGGTACTGCCCATCTTGTACTAGCTCCAAGCTGTCGATCAATGCCGGTGAATACGGAACTGGTGGTGGCTCTACTACGCGCACTAGCAAAGCTTCTTGCACTGCTGGCTACTACTGCACCAACGGATACCGCTACAACTGCCCTGCCGGCAAGTTCGGTTCTAGCTCCAGGCTCTCCACCAGCAGCTGTAATGGCAACTGTCTTGCCGGATACTACTGCGCTGCTCGCTCAACGTCCAAGACTCGCGCCAAGTGCGGTGACTCCAATAGCGTGTGTGTGCTCAACCCTGGCCATTGCTACTGCCCATCTGGCACCACAACTGTGCGCCTTGCTCCTGATGGCTACTACAGCGTGCCGGTCAATGGTGACTGGAAGACACGCACCGGAGTGGTCAAATGCGGCACCAGCGATGTGTGCCGCAAGGGTGTGAAGATCCCACCAATCGTGTGGACTGCAACCGGTTGCCGCAGCGACAACACTGCAGAGCGCTCAATCGGGGAAGATGCCACCGGGTACGCGTCAGGCGGCGCAGTCAATGCTGAGCTCTCATCAGGCTACACCGGCTCTATTGCCTACTACCTCATCAAGGCAGTGCCTGAATCAGGCTGCTCCGTCACCAACCCCGTCACTGTGCAGGCGAGCACTGGCAATATCCATGTTACGCGTGGCATCGACTACGAAACGTGCCCCGAGTTCGCCATCACCACCCAGGCACGCTGGAACAAGGCTTCTACCTCTGCTGATCATCTCACCTGCACTGTCACCCTCAAGGTGCAGGACAAGAACGAGAAGCCGTCCATCACACGCTGCTCTGCCCTCACCATCGATGAGGGAGTGCCCCTTGACACCGCAGTCGGGTCTGCTCTCACTGCCACCGATCCGGACCGCGCCCAGTCTCTTGCATGGACCTTTGACACCACCAATCACCCTTTCGTCATCCAGAAGTGTTCAGGACAGGTGTTTGTGGGCAAGGCGGTCAAGTACACCGATGCCTCCAAGTACACCATCGGCGTGACCCTCACAGACGACGGCACCCCCGCACTCAACGACAAGTGCACTCTCACCATCAATGTCAACGACGTGAGCGAGCCACCTGTTGTGCAGGACAAGACCTGCTCCATCGCCGAGAACTCCCCCAAGGATGCCACAATCTGTACCGTAGATGCCACCGACCCTGATGGTGACACCCTCACCTGGTCCGTGTCTCGTAAGGACGACCCCGATGCAATCAGTGTCAACTCCAAGGGAGAGATCTATGTCAGAGAGGCCGTGCTCGATTACGAGACCAAGAAGCAGTATTCGATTGATGTGACTGCTTCTGACGGCACCAATTCTGCCAAGGGAACTGTCATTGTCACCCTGACCGATGGCAACGACCCACCAACCATGCCCACAGGAGGCACCATCTTGCGCTCAGTCAACGAGGGAGCTTCTGCAGGCACCAACCTTGGCTTGCCAGTCACTGGAACAGACGGAGATGCCGGTGACAGCCTCACCTACACTGTGACCCATGCCCTCTTTGAGGCAGTTGCAGCCACTGGTCAGATCCGCGTCAAGAGCGGCGCAGTCATCGATTACGAGACCGCGTCTACGCACCAGGTGACAATTGTGGCCAAGGACTCCAAGGACAGCACTGCCTCGGCCGTGGTGACCGTCAACGTCGTGGACGTCAACGAGCGCCCGGTCTTTGGCACAATCTCCGCCATCACAGTCAAGGAGGACGTGGCAATCAACGGCGCAGTTGGAGATGCAATCACTGCTACCGACCCCGATACCGACCAGACCGAGTTCTTCTCCATCACTTCGGGCAACGCTGCTGGCTACTTTTCCATTGATACCATCTCAGGCCAGATCAAGGTTGCCAAGGCACTGGACTACGAGACTGCCACGACTTTCACTCTCGGCCTCAAGGTGGAGGACAACGGCTCTCCCAAGCTGTCTTCTACGTCGTCTGTGACCGTCAACGTGCAGGATGTCCAGGAGGCCCCCCAGTTTACCGCCGCGACCACCTCTGTGAGCCTTGCGGAGCTTACCGCAGACGCTTCCGTCGTTGTGGTTCTCAGTGACAAGGCCTCTGACCCAGAGGGAGACGACATGACGTTTGAGCTCACTTCCGGCAACTACAACGAGATCTTCGAGATCAAGAAGACAGGCACCAAGTCCGAGCTGGTTGTGGCCACTGGCAAGTCCGTGGAGCTCGATTACGAGGGCACACGCCCATCATTCGATCTCGAGGTGACCGTGACTGACGGCGCCACCAAGTCTGGCCTCGTGGGCAACGGCCGAGTGAAGATCACCCTGACCAACGTGCAGGAGGCGCCCGTTTTCGTGCGCGGCGAGGGATCAGGCGATACCGATCCGCTTATCCGCGGTATCCAGGAGAACGCTCCCAAGGACACCAAGATTGGCGCCCCACTTTCGGCCAGCGACCCTGATAGCGGAGATACTCTGACCTATGCCATTGTATCGCAGGAAGACGCCAACAAGTATTTCAGGATCGACTCCTCCACCGGCCAGCTCCTTGCGGACAAGGCGCTCCCAGTTGCCACTTCTGCCACCCTGAAGCTTGTTGTGAGTGTCAGTGATGGCACCGCCACTGTCAACGCCAACGTTGAGGTTGGCCTTGTCAACACCAACGATCCTCCCACCATCACCGGCTCTACCCAGAAGATTGACGAGACGGCTGCAGTCGGCACCGAGGTGCTCAACGCAGTTCGTGCATCCGATCCTGATAACCATGCGCTGACTTACCAGCTTGTGAGTGGCGCACACGGCGCCTTTGTGCTCGACACGGGCACTGGAAAGCTCTCCGTGTCGGGAGATCTCGACTACGAGACCCGCACTTCGTACAGCATGATCATCTCCGTGACCGATCAGCCTGGAGATGGCATCTTCCCCCTTACCGCCTCTGCTACTGTTGTGATCAACTTGAACAACATCAACGAGGCCCCAGTGCTGCAGGTCCCAGACACCATGCAGGTCAAGGAGGACGCAGTCAAGGGTGACAATGTCGGCTCAAAGCTTGTTGCAACCGATGAGGATGCTGGAGAGACCTTTACCTACTCGATCATCAAGGGTGATGATGATGGTGCCTTTACCATCACCAATGATGGACAGATCCAGGTCGACGATGCGTCCGCGATTGACTACGAGACCACACAGTCCTACGCGCTGGATGCTCAGGTGCAGGATGGAGGCCAGAACAAGGTGGCTGTAACCGTGCGTATCCAGGTGATTGATGCCAACGACCCGCCCAAGCTCATCATCGTCGATCCCAACATCACCATCCCTGAGAACACCGTTCTTGGCACCCGCGTGGGCACTCTGCAGGCCACTGATGCCGACAATGGCGACACCGTGTTCTTCGAGCTCGCCAACCACGCTCCTCATGACGGCACCTTTGATGTCATCAAAGCCACTGGCGCCATCCTCCTCGACGCGGCCATCAACTACGAGACCAAGAGCGAGTACGAGCTCAAGGTCTACGCGGAAGATTCTGGCGGCCTGACCTCCACTGGCATGATGTACATCAAGATCAGCGACTCCCCCGACCCTCCGGCCTACTCTGGTCCCGCATCCGTCACTATTGACGAGCACTCGGCCAAGGGCACCGTGGTGTTCACAGCCACTGCCACTGACGAGGACAAGGGCGAGACATTTGCCTTTTCCATCTCTGCAGGCAACGACAATGGCGTGTTCGAGATCGAGTCCGCAACCGGCAAGGTCAAGGTGCGCGATTCTGACCGTCTCAACTACGAGAGCGGCACTTCGCACGAGCTCACCATCCAGGTGACTGACTCTGACGACCTCACCGCCTCTGGCAAGACCACGGTCGTGCTGCGTGACATCAACGAGGCAGCAGTAATCACGACCAAGGCCGTCGAGGTGGCCGAGGCTGATAGCGTCGACAGCATGGGACACCCCTACTACAGCACCATGGGAGACCACGCAGGCTCTGGCCCAATCGAGTTTACTGATCAGGATTTCAACCAGACTCACAGCATCCGCATCGTATCCGGCAACAAGAACGGCCTTTTTGCCTTTGGCCCCTTTGTGGCCAAGGATGACCTCCTGTCCGGCACTCCCAGCCCCGTTAACACGGCCACTGACACTACCGCATGGGTGACCAACGGCTTCATGCTGTACGTGCACAACACCTCTTCATTGGACTTTGAGGGAGCACTGCACAAGGACGGACGCGCATACATCACTCTTGGCATCGAGCTCAAGGACAATGGCGTTCCCGTGCAGACCACAAGCGCCAGCATCGAGGTGGACATTGTCCAGCGCAATGAGCGCCCAACGATTGAAAAGGGCGCAGTGCGCAAGGTGGACGAGAACTCTCCAGTCAACGCGCTTGTTGGCCTCATGCCAATTGGTGCCACAGACCCCGATATGGGCGATATCATGTCGTTCAAGATCGAGTCCGGTGACCCCAACGAGTGGTTCAAGATTGACCCGTGCGGAGGCCAGATCAAGGTAGCCCGCGAAGGCCTGGATTTCGAGACCAAGTCCCGCTACGACCTCGTGGTGTCTGTCACCGACGACGGCAATGCCGTGCCCGGTCCAGCAAGCCTGTCTGACTCTGCCAATGTGACCATCATCGTGCTTGATGTGAACGAGCCCCCGACCCTGATCCCAGCCACTCTCACGGTTGCTGAGAACTCCGTCTTCCCCGCCACATTCGGTGTGCCTCTCACTGTCCTCGATGAGGATATTGGCCAGACTCACAACTTTACCATTGCAGCCGAGGACTCGGATTCCATCGGCCTGTTTGACATTGACGTCACCACTGGCCAGATGAGCGTCAAGACTTCTCTCGCCGGTCACCGTGTGGGACTTGACTACGAGTTCGATACGAGCTTTGTCATCACTGTGCGCGTCACGGATTCGGGCACACGCCCCGCCAATCTGTGGTCTGAGGCCAAGATCAACATCAAGCTCACAGACGTGAATGAGCCCCCGGTTGTGGCAAACAACCAGAACCTCAGCGTTGCCGAGAACTCCGAGCCCGGCACCCGCCTGGCCAAGAAGGTCAAGGGTGCTGATTATGATGAGGGCAGCTCCGTGTCCTTCTCCATTGTGCAGGATGGCTCTCTCGGCGCCCGCCTCTTCACCATTGACAGCGTCAGCGGTGAGGTGGCAATCGCCCCTCTCCCTGCAAGTGCATCCAACACCTCCACAATGCATCCCGAGCTTGATTACGAGATGCGCCAGTCCACCTGGTTCACTGTCCGCGTCAACGACAGCCTTCTCTACACCGATGCCAATGTCAATGTTGCCATTACGGATGTCAACGAGCCCCCAAGCCTGTACCCCGCCATGCTCAACATCTCTGAGGATGCTCTTGCAGGCGCCATGCTTGCCGGATCTCCTCTTCGCTCATCAGACATTGACAACAACCAGCAGGTCACCTACCGCATCTCCAGCTCCTTGCCAGCCAGCGCATTTGTAATTGATGCTCTCACTGGCGAGCTCTCTGTTGCTGCCAACGCCAAGCTCGATTTCGAGAGCACGCCACTGTACAGGCTTGTCATTGTGGCTACCGATTCCGGCGTGCCCCGCCTGTCTGCCACTGCTGACTACACTGTTACGATCATCGATGCGCCAGAGCGCCCAGAGATGGACGATTCCACCGGTGAGATCGCCGAGAACTCTCTTGGTGGCACCGCTGTGGCCAACATGACTGCAACCGATGTGGATGAGGGTGATGTGCTGACTTTTGCCATCACTGCCGCTGTGCCAGCGGGGGTCAAGGATTTCTTCACCATTGATAGCGCAACTGGTGCCATCACCGTCGCCCCTGCAACCAAGGTGGATGATATCAACCACGAGAAGCTGTCGGAAGGCACCATTGTGCTGACCATCACCGTGACTGACACATTCTCTCTCGATGACACTGCATTTGCCACAATCACCGTCAAGGATGTGCCAGAGGCTCCCACCTTCAACCCCCCAGCCGTCATTTACAAGGCAGCACGCACTTCGGGCACTGTGGGTGAGGCACTGACCACGTACGTCATCGATCAAGATGAGGGCGATTCGCACACGTTTGATTTCGCCGAGACTCGTGAGCTCCCAAGCAACACCGTGGTCAGTGTTGGATTCGTTCTTGATGCGTTTGGCACAATCAGCATCCCTGAGGACAAGGCATCCGATGCCGCCTTCCAGACTGGCAAGCGCTACGTCGTCACCTCGACCGTGATGGATTCAACCCAGCTGACCGCTCCGGCAACAATCACAATTGAGATGACTGACAACAACATCGCCCCAGAGCTCCTGCCTGTCACTGTCAGTGTGGACGAGAACTCTGCTGTCAGCACGCTTGTCACGTACATGCAGGCAACCGATGTGAATGTGAACGATGCCACCTTTGCCCAGGACGTGTCGTACCGCCTCAACCCAGCAGGCACGAGCGTCAACAAGCCCTTCCCCTTTAACATCACCACCGAGGCTGCCACCGCAACATCTGGTCAAGTGAGCCGCGGCCGCGTGTTCCTGACAGCCTCGGCCCCAGTTGATTTCGAGCTCGAGCCAATCTACTACGCCTCGGTCGTGGCCACGGACAACCACCCAACCAAGCCACTGTCAACTCAGGCCATCCTCACTATCAACATCAACGACCTGGCAGAGGCCCCAGTGTTCCCGTCCAGTGAGGTGACCGCCTCGGTGCTTGAGAACTCTGCAGCCAACACCCAGGTCGGCCTCCCAGTCGTAGCGTTTGACGAGGACGGCGCGGATGTCGGAAAGCTCGTGTACTCGTGGACGGATGCCGGCACCGCCGCCATCTTCACTCTGAACAGCGCGTCTGGTCTGGTGACTGTGGCAACTGGTGCCAGCCTCAACCACGAGGCGACCAGCCAGTACAGCCTTGGCGTGCGTGTGACCGATACGCAGGGGCTGACCGATACCACCACCCTCATCGTGTCTGTTGTGGATGTGAATGAGCCCCCAACCTTCTCCGCGCCCACCGCATCGTCCATTTCCGAGGCATCTGGCATCAACACCGTTGTTGCGTCAATGACTGCCACTGACCAGGATGACGGCTCTTGGGGTGTGCTGAGCTTCTTCATGACCGATGATGACGGTGCAAACGGCGCCTTCCGCGTGGATTCCGTCTCCGGACAGGTGCTCGTCAACACCATTGTTGATCCAGAGGATGAGCACCGCCGCATGCTTGATTTCGAGGACCGCACCGTGTACAACCTTGCCGTTGGAGTGCGCGATGCAGGCGGCCTCAACCGCACCGGCACCATCACCGTGACTCTCTCGGATGCCAATGATCTCGACCTTGTTGGTTTCACCATCAAGAGCGACTCTACGGGCCGCGCTGTGCAGCCTGCCGGCTCCATGTCTGTGCAGGGCCAGGAGTTCGATGCCTATGCCGCAATCCTTGACAACCATCGTGCAGATGTTGTTGCCCCAACAGCTGGAGGCATTGAGGTGTGGATGCACGGCCGTGGCTTCGGATCCACCGCCTCAAAGCTTGCTCGTGATTTCCCCGGTCAGTCGTCTTCGGATGTGCACCAGCTTCGTGTGACTGCCGTGTCACTTGCCAATAGCAACAACACCCTCAGCGTGTCTTGCGCTCTTGTCAACGATACCACTGCCTCGTGCGTGGTACCCGAGGGTGCCGGTGCCGCATGGATTTGGGATGTTGAGGTTCTCAACACCGCTCAGGCGTTTACGCGCACTACCCACCCACTGTCGCTCGTGAAGCGCCCGGTGACTGGCTACATCCCACCCAACATCACCCGCATCTTCCGCCAGACCTTTGTGGATGGTGCCCGCACCTACATGTCCACTCTTGGCGGTGAGGTCTTTACTCTCCAGGGAACCGATCTTGGCAACCCAGGCCTTGGATTCTCGCAGGAGGTCAAGTATGGTCCGGTGGCAGAGCTCTGGGACACCTCCGACCCTGCCTTTGGTGTGCGCCGTCAGTCCGCGTTCAACTGCCGTTCTATCGACACGCAGCACACCGTGATCGAGTGCCGCACTCGTGCCGGTCTTGGAGCACTGCTGGAGTTCTTTGTCCGTGTTGAGGGCCAGGATTCCCAGCCATTTGTGGGCGATGTGGAGCGTGATGGCATGCGCTACGCTGCCCCGTCCGTGACCCGCGTCGAGCTGGAGACTGCCGGTGTGGATGCTCTCTTTGACACTGCTGGCGGCAACAGCTTCGTGGTGCACGGATCCAACTTTGGACCCGAGGGCTCTCCCGGCATCGTTGTGTGGTATGGTGAGACCGGCTTTGGCCTGCCTCAGTCTGCCACCCCGCTGACCCCCGCCTCGCCAGCCGCTCTTGCTGATCGCTTGCGCTTCACTGCTGTTGGATGCCGAGTCACCGGCACCGGCCACAACCGCATTGAGTGCGTGTCTACCGATGGTGTTGGCACAGATCTCGTGTTTGCAGCCGCAATCCGTGGTCTCGCGTCGGATGTCCCTCTCACCGTGGGTGCGACTGCCCATGCTGACTACAAGGCACCTGTGATCAACTCTGCAACCGGCTCTGGTTGGCGCTCCAGCCCCACTGAGGGTGGTGTGGCATTCAGCCTTGTTGGTGAGCAGTTTGGCCCCATTGGCCTGGTTGTGCCTGTCGTGCGTTACGGACCACGTGGTGTCAACCCCACCAAGTACTCCGCAGTGGAGTGTGCCGTCACCGGTGCACACACTGTCATCACGTGCAACACCAATGAGGGCAGTGGCTTCGATCACGTCGTCCGCCTCTCTGTGCGTGGCCAGAGCGCAGCCTTTGGCGGCAACCTGGAGACTGTGCCAGCTGACTCATTTGCTTACGAGGCAGGACTGAACATGACCATGGTCACCCGCTTCGTCGGACTTGCCTATTCTCCACCGGTTGTGACCCGTTATGACGGTGCCGGTGCTGTTGACGGCAACACTGTCGGATCTGAGAGTGTCATCATTGAGGGTCTCGAGCTTGGACCCGTGACTGATGGCATCCAGCTTGTCACCTACGGCCTCGACAACTCCTCAATCGAGTACGAGGCAACCAACTGCTCCATGACCACTCCTCATACCAAAATCACGTGCCATACCGCAGAGGGCGCTGGTGCCGGACTCCGCTGGGTCGTGTGGATCGATGGACAGCGCTCCCGTGCACCCACCACTGACTACCACGAACCTGTCATCACCTCCATCGTCGGACCCGGCTCCTTGGATGCCTGGACTGATGGCAGGCAGCAGGTCAACATCCGCGGAATGTACTTTGGCCCGAGCGCACCGAGCTATCTGGAGGATGTCACGTATGGACGCACCGGCACAGAGTTTGTGGCCGAAGAGTGTGTCGTTGTGAGCCACACCATGGTCACGTGCAAGACCACTGCTGGTACAGGCCGCGGTCTGCGCTGGCGTCTTGCGGTGCGTGGACAGGACTCTGGCCTAACCACTCTCATGACCAACTACAACGACCCTGACATCCGCATCGTGAGCCCGTCCACCGGCACCACTGCTGGTGTGGCCAATGTGCACTTTTACGGATTCGATTTCGGTATTGCTGAGAAGCGTCTCGGACCCGATTTCGCCTTTGTGCAGCCCAGCAACACCACGACCGATACCGCAACCAACGTGACCACGTCTGTGATCCCCGGCCTCAAGGGTGCCGTGCCTTGCACTGGCCGTATGTGTGTGCTTTGGGACAACAAGTACTACCTCCGTGCCGAGGACCCGTCGCCATGGACCGCCACCGGACAGAGCCGCACCCAATCGGCCCATTCCATCATCGTGCAGATCCCAGAGGGTGCGGGACAGAACATCCCCATGCAGCTGGTGCTCAAGACCGGCCCTGGCAACGAGGCCGATTTCGGGGTGGCCGTGTCCAACACCATCCTGTGGAGCTACCAGCGCCCCAGCATCGACTTTGATGTCGGTAAGGAGCGTGTGCGCGACCGAACACTCGGAGTGGTTGTCAAGCTCACCATCCAGGGACAGCACTTTTCTGCAAACCCGCAGGTGTTTGTCTTTGACAGCCTTGCCACTTACAGCTCTACGGACCGTGCTGACTACGACTCCTTCCTTCTGACACACTGCACCATTGTGACGGCGCATCGCCACCTCGAATGCCTGCAGTCTCGCGACAACGGATTTGTCGTGGTGGGCGCCGCAGACCAGTACTCCGACCCGAAGGAGTTTGCCAAGGATACACCAACCATTGGCAACCTGCAGGGCGCAGAGTGGGACGCGCTCCGCCTCCCCACGGCTGGTGGTTACAAGCTCGAGTTTGAGGTGCACTCCATCGATCCCAACAACTTTGTCGTCTCCATCCAGGACCGCGCATGCGTCGCTATGCCTGCATCATCCGGCATCCCGTTCATTGGCGCAGAGTTCATCAAGCCAACGGAGCCTCCGTATGCTGGTGCCCCGTCCTACCTGTATGATGAGGTGCAGAACAAGTACCACACAATCACGTGCCTCACGCCCGAGGGAGCTGGTGTTGATCAGCGCCTTTCCATCGGTGAGATCGGACAGGCCAACGCCCCTCAGATGGTGCGCTTCGCAGACCCCAAGATCACCTCCTGGCGCGCAGTGCAGGCTGGTAACCCGACCGCCACGCTCGGTGCTGGTCTCCCACCAACATCTGGTGCGCTCCTCGAGCTCAATGGCGGTAACTTCTCTGCTGGCTGCGCGGTCAACGCCTCATCGTGCCTCGATACCTTCATCGGTCTGTTCACTCCGGCGGCATCTGCGGCCCTGCCCAACCTGCCTGTTGAGAAGAACTTTGTCATCCGCAGCTGGACCCACGACAAGATCATGGTTGAGATTGAGCAGGGTGAGGGAACCGGATTCCTCCTTGGTGTGACTGCTGCCGGCCTCGGTGGCTTCACCAGCTTTGGTTATGCCCCGCCTGTCATCACTACCCATACCCTCACCGGCCCCACATCGGGTGGAGTGCCCATGTCTCTTGGGGGTGCCAACTTTGGTGTGAGCCCGCCAGCTGTTGTGCTTCGTCGCATTGGCGGCAAGGCTCGCAAGACGGATCTGTCACCATGGGCCGCAGCCGACAAGGTCGTGACGTGCCCCTACGTGTCTCATACCCATACCACCGTGACCTGCATGATGCCAAGTGGCCAGGGACGCTTCTGGAAGGTCGAGATTGTCGTTGCCGAGCAGGCTGGCACGTTTGCCTACTCCACTGACGATACAATCCTTGACTCCCAGGCGTTTGCCTACAACAGGCCGGTGCTCTCTGTGCTGTCACCTGTTGAGGGTGTCACTGCCGGTGGTTTCCTCACCACACTGCAGGGTGCCAATCTTGGAACTGCCGAGGCCGAGGTGGTTGTGCGCGTCACTCCTGATGTCCCACTCACTGCCGAGGACTGGTCCGGATCGACCTCCATGCCCATGTCTGCCGAGGCCACCATTGCAGGTGCGTCTGCTGGATGGGTGTCTCTGCACCGCTTCACTGAGGCTGACAACGCCGGAATCATTGCCGCCGCTCTTGCCAACCCCGCTGCTGCCATCGCAGCTCTGCCCACAGATTCGTGGCGCTCTGCTCTGCTCACTGTGGGCGCCGGAGACGACGCAGAGGTGCTTGAAGCTGAGGAGGCACCAGTCAACGGCCTTGCCGTGGCAGCCATCCTTGCCCAGTACAACGGCACTCACACTCACAATGCTATGTCGTTCCGCTTCCCCGAGGGACAGGGAGCAAGCATCGAGGTGGTTGTCAACGTGGCTGGACAGGTGTCCGACCCAGTGCGCTTTGCGTTCGAGCGCCCCAACATCACCGCCATTGAGTATCCGCGCGAGATCAACACCGAGGGCAGCTGGCCTGAGGATGATGGCAGCGCCGCAGACCGCTCAGTCATGACCATCCACGGTACGTCGTTTGGTCTGAACTCCACACAGCGCTCCAAGGTGCTTCTCTTCCGCCCTGCAGCAGAGTACGATGCCTCTGGTGAGCCACTTGCTGGTCGTCGCCGCAGCCTGCAGGGAAGCCTCGCCGCTTCCGCGTTTAGCCCATCTGCTGCCGAGGAGAATGATGCGGTAGAGTGCAACACTGCTGTTGTGCGCCGTGCCGGTCTGTGGATGGATGCCAATGGCCGTGTATACTCACACACGCTTGTGCAGTGCCCAGTACCCAGCGGATGGGGTCGTGATCTGCGTCTTGCCGTCAAGGTCATGGATCGCTACTCTTCCATCTGGAGCTTCTCGTATGACCCTGCCGAGGTGGACTACTTCACCCCCAACACGCCCTCTGCCCTCGGTACCCACGTCATGTCCATCTACGGCAAGAACTTTGGCCCCGAGCCAACCCCGCTCGATATCCAGATCGGTGGAGTGCCTTGCAACGGCTCCGCATGGGTGCGTGACAGCTCCAACCAGGGCCGCCCATACCTGCGCTGCATCGTGTCCGAAGACAACTCTGGTGTGCGCAACATGACCATCTTCGTGGCTGGACAGGATGCCACTCCGGTGGTTGCTGATGGCCGTCTGCGCCTCATCTGCCCTTACAACTGGTACGGAATCGAGGAGCCATGCTTGCCCTGCCCCATTGGCGGTATCTGCAAGGGTGACCTCTCGTGGCCTTACTCGCAGGCCGGTTTCTGGGACCTCAAACCCAATAACACGGTCGAGGCCTCTGATCCATACCGCAAGAACTGCCCAGCAGAGCGCCTCAACCCCAAGGTGCGTACCTACTGCGCCTACATTGTTGGCTGCAAGCCCGCAAACGCGTGTGCCGGAAACAACACTTGCACGTACGGTTACGAGGGTCTTCGCTGCAAGGACTGCCTCCGTGGCAAGTTCTACCGCCGCGCTGGAGAGTGTGTCAAGTGCCCAGAGCTGCCACTGGTGCAGCTTCTCGTCTTTGTTGTTGCTGTTGTGGCTGCCGGCTGCAGCGCTTACGCCTTCCAGAGGTACAGCATCCATCTGGCATCCATCCAGATCGCAATCGATTACTTCCAGGTCCTTGCCATGATTGCTCGTGCCAAGGTGCCATGGCCACCGCTCATCAAGGAGATCCTCCTCATCCTCTCTGCTTTCAACCTCAACCTGGAGCTTGCCGCACCCGAGTGCCTCTTCCCGGACCTTGGCTACCCGCTCAAGTGGGCCGCCGTCGCCGCTCTCCCAATCGCCGCCTTTGTGCTCTTTGGTGCGCTGCACGTGTTTGTCGTGTTCAAGAAGATCTGCATGGGCCGGGACCGCAAGAAGCTCTGCAACCACAGCCCTTCCTTCGCGGGGTCCATGCTCATGCTCGGCTTCTACGCCTACATGGTCGAGACTCGCAACTCTCTTGACGTCTTCAACTGCTCCCCTACCGTCCCTGATGACGGCTTCACCTATCTCGAGTCCGTGATTGAGCGCTGTGGTGAGCCAGGAGGCGTACAGGACTTCCTCGCTCCATTCGCAGGCATTGCACTCCTCATCTACTCCATCGGCTACCCTGCCCTCCTTGGCTACCTTCTCTACACTAGGCGTGATCGCGTGCGCCAGGATCAGGTACTCCGTGTGTTTGGTATCGGCAACTCCCGCCTCACGAACCCCAACAGCTATGTGCTCCGCAAGTACCTCAGCAAGCTCTACCAGCATTTCCGCCCCGAGTACTTCTACTGGGTGCTTGTGATCATCCTCCGCAAGGCCGGTATCAGCGTGGTGGCGCTCATGTTCCGCGAGAACCCCGCCTACCAGCTGTCGTGTGCGCTCCTCGTCATGTTCTGCTCCTACGCCGCTCAGGTGCGCTTCATCCCCTACATGGCACCAAGCACCTATACGTCAGAGCTTGCAAAGCATCAGCGTCTCGTCACAGAGGGCCAGCCCCTGCACAACTCCATCGCAAACGCAATTGCACCAGCAGTTGCACACATGCGCCATCAGCAGCGTCAGCGTGCACGTGCCATGTGGGGCATGGATGCACCTTCCATGCGCACTGTTGCAATCACCAACTTCTTCGACTACAATACCACTGAGGCCATCCTGCTCGGCTGCGGTGTGTTCACGTGCCTTGCCGGAATCATGTTCCAGTCAGGAGCACTTGATGCCTCTACACGCCCAGAGGTCATCGCACAGAAGGAGACCATCACCTGGGTGCTTACCAGCGTACTCATCGTCTCAATCCTCTATGTGCTTGCCGTTGTCGGTAACGAGGCCTATGCCCAGTGCAACCGAGGCAAGACCGTCACAGCCAAAAAGGGCGGCAAGACCAAGGGCAAGGGAGGCAAGGCAGCTGCAGGAGGAGGCAAGGCAGACGATGCCGATCTTCTCGCAGATGGAGACATTGTGGCATCCAAGAGCCACACTGATTCGAGCAAGGCCGTGACCTCTGACCAGGCACAGCTCAACCCCATGTTCATGAGCGGTGATGGCGGTGCAGGAGGCATGGCATCCTCAGCCACCCATATCGTGGACTCCGACTCCGCCCCAGATGCAGCAGCATGGCAGGTGGTCCGCAGCGAGTTTGGATCCATGCAGGAGGAGATCTCCGAGCTCAAGCGCCAGCTAGAGGAGCGTGCAGTTGGAGGACGCGGAGCAGCCTCCCGTGTAGCCAAGCAGCGCTTCACCCACAGCCCTATGCGAGCAGCAGGAGCGGCAACGCCAGAGGAGCGTCTGGGCATGGCAACTGATGCCCCAGGAGCCAACCCGCTGTTCAAGAACAAGGGTGCAGCAGGCAAGTCGGCCCGCCGCGGAGCATCTCGTCGCCAGCTCATGCCCAAGAAGACTGGTGGTGGTGCATCACCCTCCACTGGTGGACTCGTCATGGGATCACCCACTGCCGGCCCAACAGCAACCACCATGTCCAACCCTATGGCACGCGGTGCAGGTGATGACGCCAAGGCCACATTTGAGCCACAGACGACCACCACCACCGCATCCGAGTGAACATGAACCGGCTGCGGTTCAGTGTTGATTCCTCGTGTGACAGGATATGACGCTTCATGTGCACGAGACCTCCTTCCTGTGTGGGGATTCATGACGCTTCATGAGTCTCGCTAAAACCCCAATCCCAGTCCTCGCGCTCAGAAGCTGCTGCATTCTGAGTGAGCATTGCGCCTGTGCTTCACTGTGGAGCCGCTCGTGATGAGCAATGAAGTGAAGCCCTTGGTGCTTTCACACAAGTGCGTTTGCTTCACCTTCCACCCCCCCATCCCCCTCCCTTTTTCTTGTCTCCCCGCCTGCACCTGTGGGGGGCAGAAAATCTGCATCTCTTCGTGGAGAGATGCCGGCTTGAATCAGCACACATTCGTGATGCTCTCAGTCCTCTTTTCGTCTTCCTGGTTTGCTTTCTCTCTCATTCTTCCCCAAACCCCCTCCCTCGGTAGCTCAGTGCATTGGACTTGGTTCTGCCTTGGCAGTCCCGAACTCTTATTGCAGCTGCAGCAGAGCTTCAAAACGCTGGAGCTCTCTGGACGCGCTCCCACTAACCATCGCCCTCCCCCGTTGTTCCTCGTTCGGGTGGTGTACGTGTGTGTGTGTGTGTCTCCCTGCATCGTAGATCGAGGTTGACCTGCTGGAGAGTGTGTGCTTGATGCATGTCTGTTTGCCGTTTCCTTGCGATTGATCAGGAGATGCGTTCTTGCATATGAGACTTTTGTGGCTCATGCCATGGGAGACTCATTTGTGTGAGAGCGAATTGATGCTTCTTCTTCTTCGTCTGCTTCCCGTGAGATTTCGTTTGGAACGCAACGACGCAACAGCCCAAAAAAATCAAAACACACACGCAAATCACAATATATGGCAACAGGTTCCTCATTTTGGGTTTACAGCTTCATCATTTATCATCGACATTTGCGACAAAGCTTAGCAGCTGGAATTGGATCCCTCGCCACGGTAGCTCACTGCTCGGGCATGGAAACCTCCGCGTGATGAGCTTCAATGCCTGGAATAGCAACCCACCCAGTTGGCTCTACCCAGACCCCTCTGACCGATGGAGCAGATACGCCGAGCGCATGGACCTCTTTGCAGACATCATTCTGTCTACAGGACCGTCCATCGTGGGATTGCAGGAAATTCGACTAGATATCTCTCTTGGGGGACGCAATGAGCACGGTCAGATGCGGCATCTAGCTGAGCGACTGCCCGGCTACCAGTATGTGGCTCAGCCGGCAACTGTGTATGCAAACGACAACACCATGTCACCCACACGCGATGAGGAGGGGGTGGCGATCATCAGCAAGCATCCAATTGTGGCCTCTGATTACGCCATTCTCAGCCGTGATGCAGCAGATGAGCAAGATGAGCACGCCAGAGTGTGCTTGCATGCTGTCATATCTGTTCCAGACATCAAGATTGGTCTGATTGACGTCTACTCCGTGCATATGCCCCTCTCACCCACTGCTCGTAATCGCTACGACTGTCGTGGTGGCCAGGTTCATCAAAGCTTCACGCCTTGGAGCAGTGCAGATTCTCCTCGGTGACATGAATGACGAGCCCCACAATGCCTCAATGCAGTTCTGGTCGGGTCAGTCTGACCTTGAGGTGCCAGGCTTGCCTGCGGACAGCGCAATAGGGGTTGGGCAGCCCTACTTGGATGCATGGCTAGAGATACACTCTGAGCCCGAGCCCCCGCTCTCCACAGATAGACGATTGCGCGAGGAGGCTCTTTGTCGTTGCCAAGTGATGATCCAAAAAGCGCATTGCCACTGCTTTCATCATTTCCATGCCTCCAACCGAGTCAGGCCTGCCAGACCACAGGCCGAGTGGCAAACCGTCCAGCATCCAGGTGCGAGATGCCTGGCTTGTGGGCCAGCAACCAGTGCCAGGCTCCGGGAACAGCAGCAATCCTGAGCATGTCGGAATGGTGCACCCTGACAGCCCACTTTGGGCCTCAGATCATCGAGGGGTAGTGTTCGACCTTGTGATCAATCGTGTTTAGTCGCCGGAGCCCGACTTGAGCATATGAGACCCGCCGCCTTTGCATTCGAGCGGTGAAAGCACAGAGGCGAGAGCACAACGACTGTTTGACGGACTTGGATTGCTGAGAGTGCAGACAAATAACAATATCCCACAAGCGCTTGAGTAGGCAGTCGTCAATCCAATCCGAGAGAGGCTGAAACGCTGTTGTTGAAAGTTCTGCCTGGTCCAGCACTCGGCATCTCACGTTGATCGTCCTTTCTGTCTCTTGTAGACGTAGGTGCTGGTACTGCACTGCAAAGGGGGCTGTGTATATGTATATGTCGATAGCTGCGTGATGGCAACTCTGATCCGGTGCAGGATCATGCCAAACTCGAGATCGTTCCGATCGCCAACTTCTTCATCATCATCGTCTGCGTCTAGTGGAAGGACATGTGAGGTATGCGGTAAGCTCTTCACTAGGGCGGGCAGTCAGCGCAGACACGTGTCTGCAGTGCATGAGGGTCGTCGGGATCACGGGTGCGATGTATGCGGTAAGCTCTTCACCACGGCGAGCGATTTGCGCAGACACGTGTCTGCAGTGC
>CALZMX010028232.1:0-10297 GCA_945788115.1 Cafeteria burkhardae | reverse complement strand
CAACGATACCCAAGCTGCCATCACACCGTATCTTCGCGCTCAACTCATCCAGCTGCGCAAAACCGAGCAGAAGCTCGAGTCTCGCCTCCACCTCAGCCTTGTCGCATCGGCTCATACGATGAACTTAAGCACGCGCCAGCTTTGTGGGGATATTCGCTCATCTATACAATCATTTGCCACATCAATCTTGCTCCTTTTTGCCGGTGCGCTTCTGCCAAAGTGTCATTCCAAGCGTCTGCGGAAGCAGCGGATTTCACGCGAGGACACTGCCCAAGTCTTTGGCAAACATGCCGCATCTGCTGCTGTTACTCAGCCCCGAACCTGCTGTTGCTGTGTGCGAGTTCAAGCGGTCACAATGTTCTGGGTGGCTGACGATTCGCGCTCAAAGCAGCCGTTGTGCAATGGCTGCGTGAAATGCCGTACGTTTGGCTGCAGGGCAGCCGATGATGGAGGCTCTTTGTCTGTTGCTCCAGACTCCCATCATGCCAGTCAAGGGCTTTCATCTCTAACAGAGAGGGTTGGTCTTGCCAGTGCACTGACGGCACCAAAAGCCGTTGCAATTGAGCGCCACATCAAGGCGCACAGGTCTTCGGTAGGCGATTCCAGTGATCATGAAAGCGATGTTGCCAGCCTGACAGCCGCAAATGTGGGAGACTATAGCGCTTCTTCAGGTCCAACAACAACAACAGCAGTCTCTGGCCTTGATTGGAGTCGCAGCAGAGTCGGAGGAGGCACGCCGTCCAGACCACAAAGCCTGCGTGCCCATGAGAAGCCTCTTGCGTTTGCCGCATCAGACGGGTTTGTGCTTCTCTCGTGTGCATGGGACTGTGCTGGGCACCGAAAGCACGAAGATGGCACAGATGTCATGCTCGGTAGATTGCAGATGATGGTACCTGGCTGGTGTTGCTGGATGCAGAGGCAAGTCAGCCAAGCGGAGGAGCGAAGGCACCATGTGCAGCAACAGCTGGATAAGGCTGCTGAGAGCCAGTTGCAGACATCTCGACGATCACTACGCCATGTAATCCGTGCAGTTCATGCCAACAACGGCATGACACGAAGCAAACGTTCACCGAGCAGCCGCCGGTTTCGATGGGATCAGCAGCATACGGAGAGTGCCGGTGAAGGCAATGTACTTGCAATTAACGTGCCTGAGGATCGCCAGCCGTCTATGGCTGCTTTACCGAGCCCAATGGTAAACGAGACACAGCGAGTGATCAGCTTTGCGACGCACATGCCCCGGCGGTATCCAGAAGCATCAAGCAGTGATAGCAGGCCTCATTCCGACGATGATATGGCAGGCAGGACATCACTAAGACACGGGATGCAGCATACACTGTCGATGCAACCATTTGAAGACGAGCTGGATGGCAGCAGCCAAACTGCAACTGTGACACCTCGCTCATCATCGCGAATTACCAAGCACAGTCAAAGAATGAGTCGGTCTCAAGAACGCGGGGCACAAGTTATGGTACAGGGGCTCGTCACTCGTTCACTGCAACGGCAGATGCAAGAGCTTGCAGATGAAACTGAGCTGAAAAAGCTGAAAAGAGCAAACACAATGACGCAAAGTAAAGGCTCTCTAGATAGCAGCGGGCGGAATGATGGGGCCAGCTCAGACGGTATTGACCCTCTTGACGGCATTGGAGGCGTTGTTAATCTCGGTGATGATGATGACGAAGATGGCGAGATTGCTTTTGTAGACAGCTTTCGGGATGTTGAAATTGACCGTCGAGACTCTGAGACTCTGAAATCGCCAGGCTCGTGGACTACTTGGCTATCTCAGGTTGTGTGGCCACGTGTCCAGGCATTTTGCACCGATATCGCAGTTGATTGCAAGGAAACTGCATCAGTCTGCCACCGTCAACGAAACCGGCGGTTTCATGCTCTTCATCACAATTTCGACAACTTCATGTCTGTGCTGGCGCTGATCAACGCCGTAATCATCTCGATGACCACGTTTCCCGGTGATCCGGCCACACAAGCATTCATTGATCAAGCCAACACTAGCTTGTTGGTCGTGTTTACAATTGAAGCTTTTGTGCGCTTCATTGGGCTGCAAAACTCGTTTGAGGATGGCTGGCACTTGTTTGACACGATTGCAAGCGTCGTGTCGTGGTTGGCTCTGCTGGGGGATGCACTGGTGGGAATTGGCCAGATCCGTGTGCTTCGAGTGTTACGGATCGTGCGACTGGTTCGAGCAGTGCCAAGTCTCCGTATCGTGTTTACAACTCTGCTTCTGTCCTTGCAGTCGATCCTTGCTGTCACTGCCGTCCTCGTCATCATTCTGTTTGGATTTGCAATTGTTGGTGTTGAGCTGTTTTGGCCCGCTGGCATCCACGCGCGATTCCAGCATTTGCAAGCTGCCCCTCCTCCATCTGTGCCAATCGCAGTCGAGAGCGTGTCTGACATTGCGATTGAGCGGCTGTCCGCCCTCTTCCCGGCGGTTTCGTTGCAAACCTTGACCGACCTGGCAGTGCCTGCATTTGGCAGCGCCGCAGCCATTGCTTCTGCAGCCTTTGTCAACCTTACTGCAGTACACGAATCACACAATACCAGCCACCAGGCAGCTTCCCAGTTTGCCTTGGTCGACCGAGCAATGTCCCAAATCGACGACACGGCTTGGCAGGATGCTCAAATCTTGCTGGGCAACCAATCAGCGTTGGTCCATTCGCTCGGCACATCGCTTCTGAAACTCAGCGCGATTGGCATTGGTGATGTCTCTTGGGGAAGCATATCTGGAGGAGGAGGATTTGCGTGGAACGGCACTGGAGTTGCGTTGGTTCCAAAGGCTTCACTCTTCCCGCTTGCTGCCCTGGATTTGCAATACGGCCGATCAGCAACAGGACCAACCCGATCGCTCTGCTATCAGCACGACTTTCAGGCAGCTGCGCAGTTGGGACTGATCAGGCAGGTAGGAAGCGGAGGCACCATTGGCAGCACTGCCGGCTCGGGGCCATGCGTTGCTGTCCGAACCGCCCTGGACATAACGCTGCTCCCTGAAGCACGGGACATTGATCAGTCATTGAATCGATCCAAAGTCGGAGGCATAATCCTTGCCTCTTCTGGGCGGCAAAACCTGCTGCTTTCTCGCCACACCAATTTCTGGAGCGTTGCATCAGCCATGTTACTTCTCCTTCGCGTTGCAACAGGTGAAGACTGGCCTGAGCTGATGGCTGATATTGATGCTTGGCAGGGGGGCCAGGTGAGTATCTTTTATTTTGGCGCATTTTGGGTTGTTGCAACACAGGTCTTGCTGAACCTATATCTTGGAGCAATTGTGAAGCACTTTGAAGCACAATTCAGTCTTGAACACGGTGCCATGAAGCTGGCCGACATGTCACAGCTGCGTGGATGTTTCTCAAGGCTAGTAGTGGAAGCTGAAGCCAAGCGAGTTGAGCTGCACGAGCTCAAGACACGAGAGACCGCGCTTGAACGCACAGAGTCGGGACGTCTTGATATCGCGGACAAGCTGCGTCCGTCTTCGCTTCTGCCAATGATTCTGCCCCTGTCCAGCATCAAAGAGCTGCTTGGTGACTTTTGTCAGCTTGCACGGGAGCGTATTCTGCAAGAAGCGCTTGTCAAACACCGTATGAGGCGGCACCTTGACAGTAAGCCCAGTAAATCTCCTGTGTCATCGACACGTGATTCAAGCACACGATCTGTTCGTGATTCGAGAGTTTCAAGACAGGGCGAGAGCGATTCGAGAGTTTCAAGACAGGGCCAGAGCGATTCGAGAGCCCAGAATGAAGACATGTTCGCACATGCCACCGTGAATGCGCGATCTGGTTTGTCACTCACAGGTCAGAGACGTGGTGCAGATCTTGGCCATGCCAAAGTGGCGCTTGATTTCCAGGACGAAGATCTACGCGCGCATCTGCGCCGTACGAGGCTAAGCTCACTCGACTCATCAACGCGCATGCTCTTGGCAGGAGTTCCAGAAAACGGATCAAAAGCAGTTTCCAATGCCACAATGCTTCATGTCCCTCTTTTGTCATCAATCATGCGACGACTTGTTTCATGTGCATTTAAGCGGCCTAACGAGCGTCTTGCTAACGATTCGCAGCTCAAGCGCTTCCTGCGTGCTGCTCTGCAAACTCGGCTCTTTTGGCCAATCTTTCGGCAAGATTTGCGCGCAGTAGCAGAGCAACGTGTTGTTGACAAGCTCTGTCAGTGTTTTGCTCATCATTCATCTCGGTTCCAAGACGTTCTCACGACACAAGGCGCAGCTCGTGCAGCTACAATGACAAGAAACCTTGAGAGTATCCGCAGCAGATACCGCAAGCTTATACTTGATGCGCTAGCTGCTGAAAAACATCAAACCACAATTGACAGCAAGCATCATGCTGCTGAGGATGCATCTACTATTGCCAGCAAGCATCATGCTGCTGATGATGCATCTAGTATTGCCAGCAAGCATCATGCTGCTGAGGAATCATCACTGCAGAGACACGGGGAGCCCGCCAGTCTCAGACCACATGATCAACACAAGAAGCCTCGAAAGGTTCATCGAGTTTGGAAGATGGTTGCAGGCGTACCCGCCGCCTCGCTGATGGACGAGCTTGGGCATAAGGTTCGGGCTGTGTGTACCCGCATTGTACATGTGATTCCTGACACCCATCTCGAAGTCACATTGCAAGACTTGTTGGATTGTGTTGCAAGATGGGCATACGGTGCCAATGGTCTCCCAGAGCATGAGCGATTTGAGATGGAATTACGATTGCGCCGATGGCAGGTGCTTGATAGTTATGCACTTCGTTTGCAAATCGCGTTTCGACGCTCGGTGCGTCGGAGACGCGGTCATGCGGCAGACAAGATTCGACGATTCATGCTCAGAATGTGGCAAACCAAGAGACGCCAGTTCAAGCTGGCCGGAACCGCTCTGCTGCATCAGAGAAATGCTTGTGATATGGCTGCATCACGTGTGCAGCGGGCTTGGCGAAAGCGTATTCACAATCAGCCTTTCATCCCCGTCACTGCTCTAAGCCCCCCAGTTGCGGCAACTGGCCAGCAGCCAAGATTTGAGGTAATTGACATGGCTGCACTATTGCACGATCAAGTGAATCACCCGGAATCTTCGCCTTCAAAGCGGGATGATGATGACGATTCCGCAACTTCGTCAAGCGCATCCACTCTTGGACGGGCAATATTCCACATGTCCAAATCATCCGACGATTGTTGAATCGGATGTTATATGCCCCGACTTGCTGTGATTGCAAGATTGTGTGCTACCATATCAATCAGTGTGTCAGAAAGCGCAATCTGCAGAGGTCTGATAAATTGGTGTACATTTCTCGCACCCAGACTCCAAACCCCCCGCCCACATTGTTGGAATTGCCTATTTTGAATGGATCGTGGGATCAGAGGTGTTCCGGCTCCGCTGGCTTCGGCCACATCGACGCTTTCAGCTTCATCGTATACAATGGGAGTGGAAGACAATATTGCAATATTCGACCCATCACGACAAACCAGCGATGTTTACTGTCGGTATAGTGGTGCCGAAGCGAGGAAAAAGGCAGTCAATGAGGAGGTGCATGCTCCTGTTTTCCGCCAAGCACGCATGATGGTGGATTCCGAATACCACGGCATTTACACGCTATCTCGCCAAGCGGTTCAAGATCGAATTGTAATGGCCATCTTTGAGCGGGGTGGTATGACCATCAAAGCGGACGGTACGCTGTGTGAAGCGGCGGACCTTGACATCCAACTGGAACCGGCCTCACCCATCATGAAGCAGCTTTCAGAGCCCGACACAACTCCAGCTCGTCCGTTTGCAGTGTGGACTGCTGGCGCCATGGGAGCTGGTAAAGGTCATACCCTGCGTACGCTAAAGCAGGCAGCATCAGTGTTCCCAATTGAAGCGTTTGTTGCCATTGATCCCGATGAGATAAAGTCGGTGCTACCAGACACGCCCTTGTATTTGGAGGCCAACCAGGCAACCGGGTCTGGCTTGGTTCATAAAGAGTCAACCTACGTGGCTGAGATTGCTGAGAATGTCGCGTTCATCGTGGGCGCATCTTTGCTGGTGGATGGCTCGTTACGGGATCATCGTTGGTACTCCCCTCTGTTTCAAAGATACGCAAAGGAGCACCCAGAATACCGGCTTGGCATTATCCACGTTCATGCCCCTGCTGAGGTGGTGCGAGCGCGCGCTGCAGCAAGGGCAGCCCAAACAGGGCGCGTGGTGCCCCCAGAGGTGCTTGAAGGAGCAATTGAAGCCGTTCCCAAGAGTGTTGCAATCTTATCATCTCTTGTGGAGTTTGCTGTGACGATTGACAATGGTTCAGCCACTGGTCCGCCGTCGTTCGTGGCCCCGCACACTGCCGAGGCCTTTTCCCGCATATGGGACGGTATCAGAGGCGGGTGGGTGTCTAGACTGTACGAAGAGCACATGGGTATTGCCCCAGGAGAACCTGTTGACGAGGTAATCGGCAAACAAGCCGCAACCAAAGCAAGATTGGCGAACGCCACTGCCCATGCGGCCGCTCGGGCTCTGGATGCAGGGCGAGAGCCAGTTCATTGCGATTTACGGGCTCCTGCCCCCAGAAGGCCAGCCCTGGCAGCGATGAACTCAATGGCTTCCGCCTCCTCGCGCGTGCAGTCGCTCGCCAGCGGGCATTTTCCGCGGCAAACTGGCATTCAAGATCGAGATTCACTCCCCAGCGGCTTCTCAGAAGGCGGTGTGGTCGGTGCTGCAGGTCAAGTGGCTGGTAGTAGCTCTGCGGCCGAGTCAAAGCCTGGTCGGGATGATGATGATGTGGCGCTGACAAGTGTCACAACCGAGTTTGCAGCCGCAACTGCGGCATTTAGCTTAAAAAAACAGACTATCAGCACCAGTCCAAGTGAATACGATACACGTGGTGTCTCAGGCATCATCAGACCGGCATCACTAGTCATGGAGCGAGAGACTACATATGATTCAATGACCACCATGTCAGCATCTACCAGTCTTCAGACTACACTCACTACACGCGTAGGTAGGCTCATTGACGAGGTTGCAGAGGATGGTGAGATGTCATTCAATCACCTTGCAGAGTTGCTTGAAGCAGAGCAGTTGAGAGCAGCGGCAAGGCGGAGTCAACGGCGCAGACGCCAAATCCGGCTGCCATCAGCCGCTTCCAGCCTAGACCAACGTACAATCAATGCTGGTGTAGTCACACTGCCGTCGGCTGTGCCTGAGTCGTCAGAAGCCTCCCCTGCCTCGAGCGAGATGGCATTGAGCTTGTCTGCTGCATCATCTGTATACGTAGTCTCGGATGAGTCGTCTGAGGCTTTGAAGCCGCACGAACGAGGAGAGCAGTTTGGACCAAGACTAGCCATCATTGAATCAGCCGCAGAATCGATTGGTTCATCGTATGAAGCTCCTGGAGTTCATGTGATGTCTGGTGAACAATCGAGCGAGCCAGTGGTGTCGTCTAAGCGTGGTCATCTGCACACGACATCAACCCCAGCCACAGCCAAGGGAGTGTTTTCGTTTGAAGGAGGCGCAGCTGAGCCTCTCACAGGGACTAGAAGTGCAATTTCAATGAGTGGATCAGCTCGACTTGGTGCATCCATGAGCGCGAGTTCTGTTGAATCTCGTGGCTTTGGTGGGGACATTTTGGCGAGTGCAAGTGGTGCTGGTGGCATGACGTTTGGCAACTCTGTATCAGGTCCTGAGCAAGGCGGAGCAGGTCAGAGACGCGGTCTCGGTCGATCTGCCACAGCTGCATCCCACGGAGGCAATTCAAGATGGCTTGCATCACGCGAGGCATGGATGGATCGTCGATGCAAGGTGGGTCTTGTAAATCCTGCGGCAGCAATGCGCATTTGGCTGACGCACAGGATGCATCAGGCAGCAGACGAAGCGACAGAATCTGAATCTGATCTTGACCTTGACCGAACCGACACTGAAGAATTCGCGTTGGCCACAGTGGTGGAGACTTCATGCTGATCGAGTATTGGAGGCTTCATACAGTGTGTGTGTGTCTGTCTGAGAGAGAGAGAGAGAGCAGTAGTTGGTAATTTGTTAAGCACCGTATTAAGCAACGCATCGCCATCAATATATCAAAGGCGAGCATGCAAACACATCAGAGCCGTCATAATCAATTGGCTGCTGCTGCTGCTGTTGGAGTTGTTTAGATTCAAGGCAAAAGTAGATGTTAAAGTAGTAGTAGTAGTTATAAGAGAGAGATTGCCGAATCGCCCGCAGTGGGGTAGATCTATGACCTGGCACCGCGTGTGATATTTGAACCCACTATGAACATAGCAGGCGAACTACCATGTGTATCACGGCTGTTCCAAGCGTTGAATGCCAGTCTTGAAGGGGCCCAGGCACGGCCAGAGAGCTTTGGATTCAGACGAAGATCAATTTGCTGGGAGTCTGGTTGCAGTTGACGCGTGAAGAAAGCTTGACCATCATGCTCGTGCGTGGGGCCTCCCTGCAGTGTGTTGTGCTGTAACTGCAATTGCAAAAGGTGCTCCAGATCGCGCATCTCGGGCGGTATGGTGCCTGTTAGCTGATTCGAATACAGGTCTAGTGTGATGAGTTCGGGCCAATCTTGCGCGATTGTTGCTGGCAATTGACCTGTGAAGTTGTTGCCGTCAACCCAGAATTTCTCAAGCTGCCTCCATCCCCACCATGCTTGTGATCGATCATCAAACCGGACAGACCATGATCCGCCCTCAGGGCAGAGCCAACCTCCTCCAATCTGAACACTAATGCCTTGTGCAGGGTCTGACTCCAGCTCCTCCAGGATTGGGCGACAAGTAGACGGACCACACTGTGCTGTATTCTGCTGAAACGCGACGAATAAGCGTAGATCTTGAAGACTCAGCAGTTCCTTTGGTACTGGTAGTCGCTGATGCTGCTGCAACAAGGAGATCGAGGAGGAGGCTGCGTGTGGCTGAAGCACTCCAAACACGCTCCCACGCACATCTAGCTCTATGAGAGACGTTGCCCTTGAGAGACATGGTGGTAATCCCGCCACAGAGGCTCTAATTGAGAGCGAAAGAAGATGGGGGAGCTCACAGATCCAGCGTAGTTCTTCAGGCCATAAGAACTTGTTTTCCATGACCTTGACAAGCGCTGTTGCTGCTGGAGCTGGCTTATCACGATGTGATTCTTCCAGCCAGAACCTGTGCAAACCAAGTGCACGAGATTGCTCATCCCTGGGATGCCTGGGACTGCCTGTGTGGTGGAGCACTTGTGGAAATAGTCCGGCGAACTCAAGGAAACGTCGGCCGGCATATTCAACCTCTCTCGTTGTCAGATTCAGTCGATGGATCAAGCGGTCACCAGCCTCTTGCAGTTCTACGGCCACAGACTCATCATCTGAGTTCAGATCTTCACCGTGATGCTCTTCTCCATAATCCGAGTCTTGATCCGTACTGGATGAGCTTATGAAGTCATCCGAGTCTTGATCCGTACTGAATGAGCTGATGAAGTCATCCGAGTCTTGATCCGTACTGAATGAGCTTATGATGTCATTATCATTCATGTCTGAACCTTGATCGAGGAGAGATCGTCGTCTGACGTATTGTACGAGCTCTACTAGCTGTGAGCGCGGTGGCCTCATGCCAAACAGATACGGGAAAGCAGGTTCCGCAGACGACGGCTCTACATGAAGTCCCTCAAGCGACCTTGCAAGTGGAGAAGAGTTGAGGGAAGAGGAAGCAACAGCTGCAAGCTTGCGACAGGCTCTGTGGATGAAAGCCGGCGCCTGTGGGGCGGGCTGCCATGGTCCACCACCACCGTGACAGTCACCAGAGGTGGGAGCTTGTAAGACTCCAGCTTGCACTACACTGGGAATCACAAGACTCCTCAGTGGCAAACACCGCAAGACAGCCTGTGATTGTGGATGGGCCCAGTCCACGACAGTGACACTGCCCAGAGTTGTCAGAGCTGTAGCCAAGGCCATAGTAGCTGGAAGAGGCACAAATGCAGACACATCCACACCTTGAGGTCCCATGAAAAGGGCTGTGAGACGCACATCAGGATTGGGTCGAGGTTCGTCCAAATCGTGCGGCTGAGGAGCTTCGATGTTACATGCAATGACAGGACACAAACAAGGATTACTGACATTGAGACATAGACGAACAATACTAGCTCCACCAAGTCCACTGGCAGAATTGTCATCATCCTGTTGCTGCTGTTGCTGTTGATGTTGTTGCTACTGCTGGTGCTGCTACTGCTGGTGCTGCTGTTGATGTTGCTGCTGATGATGTTGCTGCTGCTGCTGCTGCTGTTGCTGCTGATGCTGTTGCTGCTGCGTTGTGAAGTGGTGGTGAAGACTTCACATGTCGACGATGAAAGGATTCA
>CALZMX010026616.1:0-11221 GCA_945788115.1 Cafeteria burkhardae | reverse complement strand
TAACTGCCAGAACAGGAATATTAGCACCTCGTTGATATCTTGGCGCGTGGCTGTTGGCTTCGTAACGCTCCATCGTCCGTTTGCCGCGAGAAAACCAGAAGGCTTGCCCAAACTCTCAGTGATTGCGCCCTTGCAAGGCCATTGGTAGCAGGATAAGCAGTCCCGCGGCACTTTGCCTTACACATACCTTGCTGACGTCGCAATATAACGCGCCTTTGGCACTCCGCTATGGCACCGTCTTCCAAACAAACTCAAGACGGTTGGCAATTTGCGTATTGGCCCCGTTTTCCATCCATGTGGGCACTTCTCGTAGTCTTTTTGACAGGCACAAATGCCTACCGGGAAGTTCGTGAGGGTGAAACACTCGTGTCTGCAATTTTCGAGCCGTATCATCCTGGGTTTGTCGGCCGGTATGGCGAAGCTCGAAATCCACGCAGATTCCGTGTCAATCCGGGCGGCCCTCTGTCTGCGACTCAACCCAACGTGTTTGCCAGCGTGTTTGCGAGGCAGACTTGCCCAGGGATGATTGGCCCGTTGTCAGATGGCGCCCACTACTGCACGTCTCAGCAAGCCGGTTTGTGCGACCGCCGTTCCGGTACATGCTTCTGTTTTGAGGGCTATCAGGGGGAATCTTGCCAAGACTGCCGGCCAACGCATTTTCGGCTCAACGCCACCGCTGAGTGTCGTCCGAGGGTGCATTGTCCGCTCGATTGTTCTGGTGCTGGCACTTGTGACCATCTCTCAGGATTCTGCACATGTCAGCCTCATCGAACTGGTCTAGGATGCGAGACTCAGAGATGTCCAGGCATTGATCCGAACTGCGTAGAGTGTGACTTCCGCTTCTGTCGAACATGTAGAGAAGGTTATGCCCTCACCAACACGAATAGGTGTGCACCATGCTGGCTCATTGACCCAAGGTGCGCTTCATGCACATCTGAAGGCAAATGTACTCAGTGTGCAGATCCTCTGTTGAATTCAATCCGTCGCTCTGGGCGTCGGGCTCGAGATCTTCCCCTTCCCTTTGATGAGCTTTTCCGTGAGCTGAGCCATAATTTGCCGTTTGCATCAAAGTCGCATCTATACTTTCAGGAAGCAGAGCCCTTTTTTGACACCTCGGAAGCCATCCTTGTGCGTCAGGCAACGACTCGTCTCGCAGCAACAAGGGCAGCACACGCAGCAGCAGCCAACCTCACACTGCACCCAGCAGCATCACGGGCAGCTGATACATCGTTTGCAGCACTGACAAGTGTGGATGTGTCGGGTCTGGGATATGGAGATGGCCTTGTGATGGGGGAGCCTGCCCCGTCACTCACGGAGCTCGGCCTCACACCGGGATTTGTCGGTGGAACTGGGCTATCTGGTGCTGCAAGGGCAGATACGGCTGATTCACTAGGGTCGCCTGGTTCTCCTACACCGTCAAAGCTGCTAGCCTCAGGATTCACACCTTCATGGCCTGGTTGGCAAAAAGGGTTTTGGCCCCTGTATGAAGCAGCAGTCCTCGCCCCTGGTGCAGATGCGTACACACTCTTGGCACTGCGAGGTCAAATGGGCAATTCTACTCTTGCAGCTATGGAACCAGCAGAGGTATTCCTTAACTCTCTGGCAAACATCACTGGCATGGGCTCGCTGCTTGGGCCATCGGCGTCCGCAGAACCGGATGGTAGAGCCGGATGGGCTGGTGAGATTGATTCTCTGTCTCCAGCTGCGAGAGAGACACGATCAGCCTCAACACTTGTAGCAAGACCACCTGATTCCGCCTCAGCGCAGGCCTATTACCGCCTCTTTAACGATTCAAGCAACCGCACATGGCCGCTATGGCAGCCACTTGCGTGGTATAACAGTCGTGGTGCCGTGCCTCTGCGTGATCAAGCTATGGCATGCGATCAAGGTGTGCACCTTGACAGACGATGGCGCTGTCACGCCTTTCCCATCAGCCACGCTGTCTGTGGTCATCCCGGCACTATCAGCTGGGCTTCACCCGAGTGGGCTGTTCGTGAGGATGAAGGTCGTGTGCGTGTTGCTGTGAGACGATCAGGTGGGGGTCTTGGCCGCGTGGAGATGCAATGGTGGTTGGTACACAATACCACAGGCGCTGCTGATGTAACCGCAACCGCGCAGTACCAAGGGGCAGGGGCAGGTGCAGGCGGGGGATCTCGCACTCTGGTGATGGAAGAGGGCGTTGTGCAGCTCAGCGTTGAGCTCACAATCCATGATGATTTGCTTCTTGAAGGCAACGAGACCGCTTGGCTCGTCCTTGGCCCTGGTGTTCGGGCTGGTGGGGTCACAGTTGGCCCTCAACGGGTGGCAACACTCACCATCATTGATGACGATGCTGATCGGGCTTCACCAGCTCACTCGATGATTTCCTCCCCTGCGGCTGTTGCGGCTCTACCTTCGCACCCTGCCTCTCGCATCGCCGGAGTGCCAGCAGCTGCAGAGCTGGCAGCAGTTGCTGGAGAGCCTCTCGTCCTCTCCATCCACGCCAGATCAGCCCCTTTTGGTGCAAGCTTCCTTGGAGGTCTTGACCAGACACTTGGTGGTGTACAAGGACCAACACTCGCAGCGCTTGATGCCAGGCGGCGTGCTGCTACTGCTGCTGTTGATGGTGGAAGTAGTAGTGGTGGTGGTGATACTCCTGCTATGCAATGGGTGTCTCAAGGTGTAATCAACGGGTCGACTACACTGCCTACGGCGGAGCCTCGTTTGTTGGTGCCATTTGGTGGACACTGGGCAGAAGGGGCAGAGGCAGGTGAGGCACCTGGTGCAATTCGATATGCACTTGAGGTGTGGCCTGCACGAGGTGGAGGAGGGCTTGGCCTCGGAGACTCCCGACGAAGTGGAGGTGGCAGCAGTGGCCTCAGTGTGGGACCATCAGCTGCGGGGTACGCGGCTGCGCATGCTGATCTCTCATCTGCAGAGTCTGCGGCACTTGCTGATGCCCGTGCAGATCCATGGGCTGTGACAGAGGTGGGCCGTGCTGGTATTGGTCCAGCATGGAGTGATGCACTCGGTCTGGGTGGGATTGAGGGCGCAAGACCACTCGCAGGTGGTGCACGTACTGGTGAGGCTGGTGCATGGGCATGGGAAGAGGGTGAAGCAACAGCAGCTGCACGTGCTGGTGGTGCTGCTGTATGGGGAAGATCGGGTGTTCGAAGAAGACTGACCAATGAGGTTTATGACAGTGGACAATATGCCAATGGATGGAATGTGTCTGGTACAGCTGCTCCGTTGTCCCTGTCAGACCAAGCAAGATCGCTGTGGTTCGCACCTCTCCCATGGGCTCCTGCCGGCAGTGGTATCGTGTCCGATGGTGCTTTTGGGAGTCCATGGGAGCCAGCAGATGGATGGCAGGGTGAGAATGAGGTCCTTGCATCGAGACCATGGGCATTCCGATTTGGATCTGGATACGGTCAAGGTCGGATGCTTGGTGCACCTGTAGCCAGGGGTGAAGTTGTGTGGGCTGGAGCTATATCTGATACCACTGCAGCCACACTAGATGCCCTACAACTGGCAGCAGCGGAGCGCAATCGTGCCATGGGACTTGGTGTCGCTGCCACTGGCAACGCCTCACTCGTGGCTATACGAGCTCTTCGGCAGGCTGGCTTGGCCGCATCGTCCACTGTTGATGCCGAAGCCCGCAGACTGTCCTCTGCGTATGTTGGTGCTGTGCGGCCCCTTCGTGCGGGTGATTACGAGCTTCATGCCACCCAGTGCACACCCGGTGGACTCATCGGTGAATACTGGACCAACACCGCGATGCTTGGGCCTCCAGCCGTCACACGCATTGATGCGGGTGTGAACTTCACATGGGGTCATTCTGGAACTGGTGGTGGTGGAGAGGCTGCAGCTGGTGCACCTGGTGAAGCGCTGTCAGCACGCTGGACTGGGAGGATCATGCTGCCTCCTGCAGTAGCAGATGCAGCTGTCACAGCATTCAATGATGCGCAGGCCAATGCCAACACAGCAACAGCGTCTGCTTCGTCTCTCTCTGGTATCTTGTCAACTCCCACTACCTCAGCTAGTGGCTTGAGTGGCTCTGCACACCCTGGTTGGATGCCTTGGTGGGCCGTGTCTGGTACAGGGAGGGCTGATCCTGTTCCCGGTGTTCTCGTTCGCTTCTTTTTGAGTGGTGGTCGTGGTGATCAAGCCAGACTCTTTGTGGATCACCGCCTTGTGTTGGACAGATGGGGTCATGATTACACGGGTCCAGGAGGACGTGGGGCTACTGGAACTGGTGGTTTAGATGACGCAGATGCGGCGGCAGACGTGTTAGCAGCAGCAGAGTCTGGGATTTCTCTCACTGGGTTCCGCTCGCCAGAGGCAAAGGCGTCCCTTGACCCAATAGCAGGAGATGGCACAGGTTCGCGGTCTCCAGGTGGACTGGCACGTCCGGTATCGCCGTCTATTGCAGCATTTGGTGACCCCTACTCTATGACATGGGCTTGGGGTGGGCCAAGAGGGCCAGCAAATATGAGCGATGCTTTTGTTGATATTGTACTCGTGCCCGGCCGAATGCACTCGATCCGCATGGATTGGAGAGGTGCTGGGCATCCCCACGCCGCAGCGCGCCTCGATTGGGCTCTCCCGGCAGAGCTGATTCCATCCCCTCAGACTGGCGCATCTCAGCCCTCATCCTCCCCCACCGGCACCACCACTGCACCCTCTACATTACACCGAGTGAGAGAGCCTTTCCTGTCTGCTGTTTACACACCTGCCAACACGCGTATGGCCACGGCGTACTGGGACTTTGTGGATGCTGCCAATGGCACTGGTGCGCCAGCAAGCATTGCACAGGGCGCAGGTTCCAATACGGCATCATTCACTGCTGCAGAGTCTCTGGGTGTGCCTTCGAGACAGCTTCTTCGAGGTGCAGTACCAGCTGGATCACTCCTTTCGGAGCGTGCTATCCTTGGTGGTCCAATACCGCTGCGAGTGAGGGCAAATAAGCCAGTTGCAACTCCCTCACAGGTTGTAGATGGAGGTGCAAGAGAAGCACACTTGTTGCTGTTGCGTGCTAACGGCCTTGAACCAACAGCGGCTGAAGCTGTAGCTGCTGGTGTTGCTGCTGAAGCTGGGCAGTCAGGCTTGTCGCCTTGGCTTCTTGGCCTGACTGCGAGTGTACAAGGCGGATGTGGGTACGGAGGAAGCACAGGATGTGGTGGCACACAGGCATGGGGCGCTGGTGTAGCGTGGGGAGTTGCTGGGAGTGCGGCCCGCTTCACTGTGTCATCACGTGATGGGTGGGGGAATGATCGATTGGATGCAGGCGCATCAGATTCGTTTCGGGTAGTCTCAGTGGCACAGAGTGCTGTGCTTCAGCTTGTTGGAGGTGCTCAGTCTGCAGCTGTTCTCTCAACAGTCGATTGGCAGGTGCCTGGACTCCGCACCAATGGGTCTGGCAGCGATGCATCCGGGACATATGCAACATCCAGTCCTGGTGCAGTCATATCAGGTGCTGTACAGTACGACCCCCTCACTCGTGCGCACACTGCAGCATGGCTGCCGGTACAGTCCGGTCGTCATTGGCTCCATGTACAGCTGTGGACCACTTGGCAGTCATGGTCTGCTGTCAAAGGCTCACCATTTGCAGTGACAATTGGCCCAGGTGATGTCACAGCAGGAGTGTCGGATGTTAGTGGCATTGCAATCACTCAGCCTGTTGCAGGTGAGCCCAATACATGCATCATCACAGCCCGTGATTCGCAGGGCAACCCGATACCCGCAGCTCGGCCCTCGCAGCTTGGTGGCAGATTCCATCAATTTGAGATCGTATCGGTACCAGCTAGCGCTGGTGCGTTTGCCGACTCGAACACTTCAGCCCTTATGGGTGAGGCATCTGAGGCACAAGCGCTTGGCGCTCAGCCGCTTCTTGGAGACACATCGGTCATTGTACCATCGCCACCGCAGGCTGTGCTTGCTGCATCTACTGCTGCCAGATTGGCCTCGTTTAGCCCACTAGCAAGCCCTACAGCAGTGTCAGCATCCCTAGCCGCTGCTGGTGGTGCATTGCCACCGAACTCCTCAGCGACCATCACTCTTGCTTCCTATTCTGCATCGCTGTTGCCCAGTGTGGCTGGTCCAACAACCGTATCTGTGCGCCTTGCGAACTCCGGAGCACATGCCCAGGGGAGTCCATTCCGCGCAACAGTTCTTCCCGGCCCAACATTCCCGGCTGCATGTGTGCTGTCTGGCTTGGCAACACAGGTGATGGTCGCGACACAAGCCAACACAATGGGTCTGCATCTTCGTGATCAGCATGGTAATCCGCGTCAAGCAGTGTTGACGGAGCAGATTACAGCCCTTATGACCGTTGCTGCCATGGGATCTGGTCCTCACACTGCAGAAGATGTGCATGATAATGCAGCCATGCCCGCGATTCTCCTCTTTGACACAGTCAATGGCGCGTCCCCAACCACTTCCAGCACGCTTGGGGTGCGACTCACACCGACGGCTGCGGGTGTCTGGCCCGTATCTGTGCTGGTGGATGGTGCAGATGTTCACGGTTCTCCCCGTGTCATCACTGTAGTGCCTGGTGCGCTGCATGCGCCCTCTACCATAGCCCGTGGCGCCTCGCTTGACCGTGCACTGGCTGGAGTGCGCTCTCACATTGACATTGACTCACGCGATGCAGCCAATAACACGAGGTCTGGGCCAGCTTCCGACTACCTCGACACGGATGCAATTACTGCCTCATTCTCGCTTGTAGATGCGGCGCCAGGCGATCCCATTCGCATCGAGTCTGCTGCAGCTGCTGCGGCATCCACTGTGATGGTTACCCCTCTTGCCTCGCCACACGCAGCTGGAGAGCCATTTGTGCCCCGAGGAGGTTCCATCTCTGCTGTGCAGATTGCAGCCGCTTTGGGCAAGCAGCAGGAAGCGCTCGTGTCTGGATTTTATCGTGTCAGTTTTGCCCTAACTGTCGCTGGCAACTGGACACTGCGTCTCACTGCCGGTGGATTGGACATTAAAGGCTCGCCCTTTACTGTCACAGTGTATCCAAATGCGCTTGATGCAGCCACATCCATTGTATCGGGCTCTGGTGCAATTTCACAGCCTGAAGCGGCGGTATCTGCCTCATCTGGCTCTGTTGGTGCATCCGCAGCTGCTGGAGAGGTCCATACTGTGATGATCCGTGCGCGTGATGCTTGGGGTAATGCCGTACTGCGTGGTGGCGAGGCTGATCGTATTGCAGTGTATCGTCTTGTAGCATCTGTCCCCCGTGCCCTTCAGCTCAATGCAACAGCAATTCCGTCTGATATTGACTCATCTGGTGGTGTAGTAGACAGGTTCGAGCATGATTCTGGCACTGCAATTTCACCGATCGATGGCTCTGGCTCCGTTGTGGTTTCTGACTCTGGTGATGGTAACTACACTGCGCATTTCCTCCCTGCCGATTCCTCCCTCTCACAGCTGCACATTCGGACTGTTGATACTGCACCAATGGATGCTGCAACCACATGGGCATCTTGGCAGCGTGGTGGGATTGAGGCACTGGCTGGTAGACCTGGAGGCCTGGTACGACATGTTTACGCTGTTGCTGGCATTGCAGATTCCATCGTTGAGTCTGCTAGAGAAACGCTCGCCTCGCTCTCGGCACAGACAAGTGGGTGGTGGCCGGTCACCGAAACGTCGCTTGCCACTGTGAGCAAGACTGGCTCTGCAATTGACGGTCGATTCGGCAGTCGCGCAGATCTTGCAGTCACCCTGCAGTCCGCAGTCTCCACAGTTGGTGAGCTTGCTCTACCCCTGTGGGTGGAATCGTCTGCTGCCATAGGTACCTATGCATCAGCTCTGCAAGGCACCGGTCTTGCGATTCCGATCCCTTCCGCACTGAGCCAGGCTGTCACTGGCTCACTTGCTGATTTCGCTGCTTCTAACGCATCAGGTATCAATTCAAGGGCTCAATATCCAGTGTTACAGGTCAGCAATATCTCATCGCCAGACGCTCCTACCAGTGTGGCTGATTTGGCAGCGGCTGGTTTGCTGTCAACTGTACTACGAGCTGCTCCGCTCACTCAGCTCTTTGGCAATCGTGCACCAAGAGCGCTGCATATCAATGGTGCAAATGGCACCCTCACTCGTGTCAGCCCGATTCCGTCTGCTTGGGGTACACGCTGGGAAGGCTGGTGGCGACTTGCTCATCCACGCTCTCAAGCACCACAGCAGTTTGCTGGTGCTGTTGTTGACATTGCAGAATGGACGGTTGCTGTGGTTGCATCCTCACAACTCCGATTAAGACTGCGCATTGGTGTGCCGGCCGTGTCTGGGCGATCCAATGCTTCCGCTACTGCCCCGCTTGACTGGGCTGAGCCAACCAGATTGTCAGCCGCATCGTCAGTGCTCCAAAGTCTGGGGAATGAGTATGCCTCTGCTGGTGCTGCATCTGAATCACTTCTCTCAACTGCTGCTGCATCTGCTATTTCGGACAGCCATCTTGCTGGGCCTGGCTCTGCTGGTGCATCGCTACAGACGCCATCTCGTCTCGGCCATGCTGCACGCCTCACCGCTCACCGAACAGCAGCAGCTGCTTGGATCGATGCGGCTGATGGCAGCGCAGTATCAGGTGGTCTTGTCAATGCCAGCATTGCTGACACATCTGCTGTTCATCGTGTCCTTGGATCCTCGGTTTGGAGTTGGGCACCAGTCTCATCGCTTGAAGCCCAGTCCTTGTTGTCAAGAGCATTGAGCTCATTGCAATCATCCACTGCCTCATCAGCATCATCATCATCTGGGCTCGCAGTGTATGCAATCAAGCTTCGACGCACACTTCCTGCTTCAGACTCGGGAATGCATTGGGACTGGTTGCCTCTGACAATGGAGGTTGCAGCACCATCTATCAGCACGCCCCTTGCTGTCACGACCCTAGTCCAGGACCCTGTACCGCTTCCTGACACAGCATCACCTCTCTCTGCGTCTGCTCTGCGCCCTGCACCGAGACACCTCACATTTGCTGAGCTTGCACCGCCGCAAACGAGCCCATTTGCAGTGGCACCACTGTCCATTGCAACAGTGCCTGCTGCCGCTTCTGGTCCGCATACTGTAGCATCTGGTGCGGCTCTCACCTCTGCCAGTGTGGCTCTACCGACATCATTCCTGGTTGAGGTTCGAGATCGGTTTGGCAACCCCAGACGAGTGCCTGGAAGTGGTGATCAAGTCGTAGCAGTTGCATTCGCACCTGGCTCAACCTCTGACGCATTGGTGCAGCTACCAGCCACTTGTGTTGTTTCAGGTGGCGGTGTAAGTGGATCTGCACTGTTCAACTGCTCCTACACGGCTGTGCAGCCTGGCAACTATCAGCTTCATGTTGCAGTCAATCCAGTTGTTCCTGCTGCTTCATTGGGAGCTGAGGCGATTCGACAATCGCTGACTGGATCCACTGCGATTGATCAGAGTCCCTTTTCTCTGCACATTGCGACTGGGGCTCCTGTGGCATCATCATCCATCGCATACGGCCCTGGCTTGAGCCAGAGCATTGCAGGCGAGATGACTGTCTTCATCGTGCAGCCACGTGATGCAGAGCGCAATAATCGGTCGCTCATTGTATCTGGCACAGGGGCCACAAGCCATGGCATCACTGTGGAAGCTACCCTTGTGCCTGGTCAGCAATTCCTTGAACCTGGTGCTACACCGCCTACAGGTCTCACAGTCACTGTATCTGATGTTGTGGCTCAATTACACCCGACTGTGGCTGAAATGGATCCAGCATCGGTCGCATCTGCAGCTTCAGGCTTGTCTGTTCCGGCTCTTGTCAGCGTGTCCTGGCAGCCAATCGTTGCTGGCCAGTATCTCATCAATGTAGCTGACAATGGATCCCCGATTGCTGGATCGCCCTTTGCTATGCAGGTGTTACCTGCTGCGGCTAGTCCTCAAACATCCTACACCACGGGTGTTGGTGTGCCGCCACCAGGCTCCTTGCTCTTCCCAGGGACAACCACTGCTGCTGGAGCCATCACGCTTGGTGAAGCAGCCGCCAATAGAACTGCATCCATCACTGCGTCATCAGCACTGTCAACTCTGACAGTTGTTGTGCGTGATTCTTTTGGCAATAGGCGTGGTGGCAGTCCATCATATAATCGTAACGAAGGCGCTGATGCCGCTGGGGAGGCATTCTATCGCCCTGGCACTGATGATTCTGTGGCTGTGCGTGTTAGTGGCACTGGTCGCTCGAGCCGCACACTGGTTTCGGCCATCGTGTCTCCAGCCTCATCTTCGCCAGTTTCTCGTGGGGTTTACACAGTGTCTGTTGCTGTGGATGAAGCAGGCGGACTCCCAATTGGATCTGTTGCTCAGGTTGATGTTCTGCTTCTATCGGGTGTTGTGGCTCGCGACACCGCTCAGCAGCTTGGTGACGGTCCCTCTGTCGCCCGATGGCAGGATGACATGGAATTTGGACATGGATTCAAGGCTGAGTATTATGCAGAGTCATCAGCCGGCAGATCATCACCTCTTGATCAGCCTGTTGTGACACGCGTCGATCGGGCATTGCGTTCTGCATCATGGCCTTTGACTGAGGCGTCTTCTCTGTGGACAGCAGGCGCAGCAGGTGTGCGTGCCCTACGTGGCTCGATCGGCTCAGTGCGCTGGACTGGTTGGATTGTTGCACCTGACACAGGCGACTTCCGCTTTGCTGTGGCACATGCACGAGGAGCTAGAGTGCTTCTTGGATGGCAGGGCACTCTGGTTGTGGATCGCTGGACACCCATTGACACCACCCCGTGTGCAGCAGCAGCAGCAGGAGCGGCTGAACCGTTGAATAGCAGTAGCACAGTGGCACTATGTTCTGGCGTCATTGAAGCGTACACTCCAACTGGCAATGATGCAACAATCACCCTTCGTGCTCCAGCTGCTACTAATATCCGACTTGATGCTGGCCAGGCTTATGAAATTGAGATTCTGTGGAGACCACCGACTACGGTTGCATTGAACGCAGCCACTGCCACGCCTGACTTGTTGTGGGCATGGCAAGGCAGTTCCTCACAACAGACTTCGTTCTCATCAGTGCCGAGCGGAGCAATGTGGCCCGGTGCGAGTCATATCTACGCCAGTCCCATCACGGTGCAACTGTAGTCGATGAAGACTCGTCAAATGTGCTGCTCTTGATGTATGCGCTCCCTGTTGCCACACACACACACACACACCTATCGTCGCTCTCTCGCGCTGTCAGTGTGTGCGTGTGTGTGTGTGTTTTAGTTTGTCACGAAATTGATTCTTCATTTTGCCC
>CALZMX010026571.1:0-11591 GCA_945788115.1 Cafeteria burkhardae | reverse complement strand
GCCATCCAACGATACTGTTGTGCCAGCAGTGTTAACAAGCTCAAATAAAACCTGTGAGGCTGTGTGAAGCAGCCTCTATCTCGTACTAGCGACCCCTGAATCGAGTGACCGACGTTGGTGCTAAAGAACACCCACCGGAAACTCCTCCAACGTTCGGCCAATTCCGTGGCTTTGTGTCCCTAAAATATGCCAATTACCCGAATCTCCCCAAATTATGGGCGGAACAGCCCAAATTCAGGCTCTATGCGCGGGAAAAGCTCGGCGTTGCTACTTTTTCTTGTCGTCGCTGCGCAAATTGCGGGCCAAAGCCGCGCAGCACCGCCAGGTTCCTTCTCCACTGTGCAGCGATACGGCGTCAATGAGAATGGGATGACAGTGACACTGCCTAGCACTGCTAGAACAGGTCGTGGCTTGGCTGCGGTCGATGTCAATCAGGATGGGCGCCTGGAATGGGTCGCTGGGGACGTGCGGCTCGGATCGGATGCTCTCCATGTGTATTTTCTCTCGGGTACCAACACAATTTCGTCCAAAGTGACGCTGGGAAGGGGGTTGAATGGCATTCTGACGTCGCAACTCCCAAGTTTGGCAATTCGATTCGGCTACAGCATCGCTGCGATTGGCAACCTGGGAGGATCAAGCCAGTGGCTCGCTGTAGGGGCACCACACTATGACTCGTTCGGGGTGGTCAACGATGGTGCTGTGTTTTTGCTGCAGCTCTCAGCTTCAGCCACAGTGACTACGCTCCAGCAACTCTCACACGGGACGACAGGCATTGCCTCGGGCCTTGTTGGCCCCGGCCACTCATCGGCACAGTTTGGAAGCGCAGTTGCGTTTCTGGGCGACATTGATGGGGATGGCGCTCACCGCGAAATTGCGGTCGGGGCCCCCGGACACGAGAACGTCGGAGCCGTGGCTGTTATCTGGTTGACTTCGTCAGGATCTGTGCAAAAGATGGTCCGGTTTCCTAACTCTGGCAGCGGATTCACCCTGGCCTATGAAGGCAGCGCTTTCGGAACGAGCATCACTCGCGTGCAGCGGCCGGATTCCACCATCACGATTGCGATTGGAGCGGAAGACTTGTCTCACGAAACCGCAGTCTATGGTGGAGTCTTTCTTTTGGACTTGTCGCTGGGCACTGGTGAGGTGCTTAGCAGCTCTCAACTTGGTGCCGGCTCTGGGATTGCCGAAACAGATCTGGAAAAGTCGGCCAAGTTCGGGAGAGACGTAGTATCGCTCGGAGACATCGACGGCTCGTCAACCACCACAGCGCTTGCAGTTGCAGCATCGGGGATGGGGAGCGGCGACGGGAATTCGGAGGGCATATTGTTCCTAGTGTTTGTCTCGCTCGCAACAGGCGAATCAGTCTCTTACATTATCCTAGGGCCTGGACGGAGTGACTGGTCATCCTCGCAAGTGTCATCAATGGCCAGCATTGGCGGTGATATGGTGTATCTTGGGGACACGAATGGGGATGGTTCAGCTGCAGAACTGCTCGTTGGCGCTCCATTGCAGAATGATGGCGGTGCATTGTTCCTTCTGGAGCTTGTATCCGCTCGAGAACGCGTGGCATGGGTTGCTGACAGCACCATGCAACTAGCATCTGCTCTTGCGCCAGGCACACAGTCAGTCACCCTGTGGAGAGCAGCTGAGGAGTGGCAGAGACCCATGCTGGATCCGACAGCAGCAAATGCGACAGTAGTGCTTCCGATCCAGCTGCCAAATGCTGTGCCACTCACAGGAGCTGCTGCGTTTGTGGGAAACCGGCCTTGTGGCTCGACTGTGGTCGCCCCAGCAACCATGCTTGATGGCAGAGCTGTTCTCTGTGTCAACCCTCCCACTGGCTCTCTGGGTGCTATCGAGGATGTGCGTGTACTGTCAGCAGGCAACAATTATACGGCGTACAGGGCTGCTCAATACGGCCTTGTCAATAGCGTTGGCACGTTTCGTGCAGGCAGCAGCTTTGTGCAGGGCCAGACACCTGTTCCAATCACTGGTGCAGGTAGTAGATTTGGAAGCTCCATATCCTGGTTATCCGACTTTGATGGCGATGGCTTGCGCGGTGAGGTCCTTATGGGAGCCGAGCAGGCCGGGCCTCTGCAAGCGGGAGCAGTGTTTGTGACATGGATTGCCGTCAATGACACTCTTCAGCATCTCACCCTCTCTCAGGGCATCAACCAAGCCAAGAAGGCCGAATCGGTGCTGGACATTGAGGTGACCAGAGCCAGTGTCATCGATAGCACGTCAGGATGGACCACTATCTCCCCGGTGCGAACAATGAGCTATTTCGGATGTGCATCTGCATCTCTTGGTGATCTAAATGGCGATGGCTACGCCACAGAAGTGGCTGTGGGCGCGTATGGAGATGACCAGGGTGGTGCCTTGGCGGGTGCAGTGTACTTGCTTGAGCTCTCTCACGTGACGGGTGTGGTTGTTTCCTATGCCAAGCTGTATGGAGGACTGAACTCCATGCCCTCGGCTGACTTTCCGGCAAGCGCTCGTCTTGGAAAGTCACTCGCGGTTCTGCAATCCGGTATTTTGCTTGCTGGCGCCCCTTACCACTCCGACTCTGGGGCGGTAGTAGCCTTTTCTATCGGCTCTACCAGCAAAGTCACCTCTTACGCCATCTTGACCAACGGGCGAGGCGGCATGCCATCACAGACCATCCCCTCCACAGCGAAATTTGGCACATCCCTTGCGTGTGCAGACGTTGACGGTGATGGGAAGAATGAGGCAATCATTGGGGCCCCAGGAGCAGACGACACAACGGGAGCAGTGGTTGTCATGTGGCTCACCACCGAAGTTTCGGTTGGGTACCAGTCTCACACACTGCTCAAGAATGGTCAGAATGGCATTGCAACGGATCTCATTTCTTCTGCGGCCTTCTTTGGGTCAGCAGTGGCCGCCCGAGACCTGGACGGTGATGGCCGTGCAGAGGTGGTGGTGGGAGCACCAGCAGAATCACGCAGCGGGTCCGGTGACGGTGGCATCTTCTTCCTTCGATTAGACGCGTCCGGCAAGGCTGTTGCGACTTTGCTCGCGGCACGCGGGTATGGTGGTGTACCAACCGTGTCTTACCTCGTTGGTATCGGATTAGGCGCCAGTCTTGGCTTTCTTGGTGATCTCAATGGCGGCGGTCACGCTTCGGAGTTTTTGATTGGCGCAATGGACATGTCAGACGGTCATCTCACCACGCCATCAATATCAGGTGCCTACATTGCAGGATCCTTTGGCGAGTACATTCTGCGGGATGTGGCTCAGCTACAGGAGGCTCTCGTTAGTGTAACTGGGATCGATCCGCGAGTGGGTATTCCTCAGAGCGGCGGTACAATTGTCATCTCTGGCACTGGATTCGCGCAGGGCGAGCTCACGCATGCAAGGATTGTTGTGCAGATTGATGGCAATCAGCTTTGTTCTGGGGCCAGGGTGAATTTGGCAGGCACGACGATTTCTTGCACGGTGCCAGCTGGCTACGGGACTCGTTCCGTGTCGGTGACAATCGGTCCGTTCACTGTTACTCAAGACACCCTCAGCACCCCGCTGCAATTGCAACATCAAGTGCCAGTGCTAGGGTCCGTGTCCGGTCAGGATCCAAATCAGCTGCCGCAAAGTGGGGGCGTGGAACTGATCATCAACGGGGCGTATCTAATGGACTCGAATTTCATAACCACTGCTCAGATCACGCTCACAATCGGCTCCTACACATGCCCATCGCTGACACGCAAGCCCGGGGGTGTCCAGATTGTCTGTGACTCCCTTCCGTCGGGGAGTGGTGGTCCCCACGATGTCGTACTTCACTTGCCCGGCGGAATGGTATCCAACGCCATCCCTGTGTCGTTTGAGCCAGCACAGCTGCTTGCGGTTGATCCAGCCGCTGTTGTGCCCTCTCTGTTTGCGAATGCAAGCATCAATATCACCGGGACACGATTCGGTCAGGCGGCCCGGGATGTGACACGAATCGTACTGGGGGGCAACGATTGCTTCGATATTGCTTGGCATTCTCCAACCTTTGTGACATGTCGGTCCTTCTCCCTCGGGGGCTTGAGCAGCAAGGACATTGTGCTCTGGCAGGGGTCTGTCGCGTCTGTGGGAGGTGAGGGGCGACTGCAGTATCCGGATCCTCCACGGATTGTTGGCGCTGTTCCTTCCATTGCTTCTCCTCTTGGAGGTGAAAATATTACCTTTTTCGCCGCGAATCTGGCTTCCTCAACCATCTCCAACATCTTCATTGATGGGCGGGCGTGCTTGGCATGGACAGTTGATGACGGGTTTCAGGGCACATGCACCATGCCACCAGGTGTTGGCGTGGATAAGCTGGCAACAATCCTAACAGCAGGAGGGATACTGGGCGTGTCAGACAGGCCTCTCATCAGCTATGCATCCCCGACAGTGGTGTCTTTGGATCCTGGATTTGCCTCGAGTGATGCATCAAAACAGATTGACTTTAACATCACCGGCACAAACTTTGGTAGCCCAACGACTACCCCTGGCGGTGTTTCAGCGGCCAGTGTCGGTCAAGTCAGTTGTGGGGCCCTGGTGCATGTCTCAGACACACTCATCAGGTGCTTGGGAATGCGTGCGCCCTGGGCCAACAAGATTGTGTCGGTCACAGTTGGGGGCATCACCGCGTCCCAGACTGGCCTGTTTGACTTTTTCCCAGCGCCGGAAATCACATCCCTCGTGCTGCCTGCTTTGCGCAGCACAGCAGGGGGTAATACACTGCAAATTTTGGGATCAGGCTTTGGAAGCATCGTTGGCGTGTCGATTGGTGGTGTGGACTGTGCCTCCTTCACAAGACAGAGTGCGAGTCAGATTGACTGTGTGACGCCTGCTGGAGCGGGTTCTGGCCTGGTTGTTCGTGTTGCAACGGCTGCCAATGGCGCTGATGAGACGACCAATGTGACTGGTCATTTTGCCTATTCTCCGCCCACCGTGAGTGCTGCTGTACCATCCACAGCTGGTGTGGAACACGTGTTTTCTGGTGAGTCTTCAGTGTCTCTCAATCTGACTATTGTCAATGGGGGGGTGTCCAGTGCCCAAATCACTGATGTTGGGGTGCTGACAGCCGATCCACAGTTCAATGCGTCTTGCGGTAGTGTTTTGGTGCTGGAGACAGCATCGAATGCCCAGATCACACGCATCCGATGCGATAATGTGTCGCTTGCCGCAGCGCCCACCGCTGGAGATATGCTGCTTGTGCCATTTTTACGCGTCTCTGGCCAATTGAGCGCAACTGACGGTAGCGCATCAGTGCGAATGCTCGGGCGCCCGGAGATCAACGTGATCTCGCCTTCTACGGACCTTCCTACCACTGGTACGCAGCCTCTGAGTGTGTCGTCACGGGAGTACGTCCTCTCTGTGCTCGGAAGCTGGTTTGGCACCGCAGGTGATATTGTTGCTGTGACCATTGGAGGCACTGCTACCAACTTCTCCTACGTCTCATCAACAGAGCTGCAAGTCACGCTGATACCTGGTGTTGGTGCCAATGTAGACGTGCTTGTTCGCAACAAGGGTGGACGCAGCTCCATTGCTGGCACTCGGCAGATCTCATACTCGGTACCGCGCGTTATTGGTGTCACCCCCTCATACTTAATGGCAGGTTTGACAAATGAGTCGCTTGAGATCCGCACGGACTGGCTGGGCAACTCCCTGGATGATATCGATTCAATTGATGTTGGTGGTCAGACGTGTCTCAAAGTCACAAAGACGCGCAGCACTGTGCGATGCAGCCTTGAATCAGCTATTGAGCAGACACCGTTACCAACACAGGTACAAGTCACCGTTACAGTGGGTGGGCAGGCGTCCAACCAGTTCTCAGTCGCTATTGTGGGCACCCCCACAGTGCAGGCGATCAGCCCGACAGTCGTTTCAACTCTTGGCAGTGGGAACGCCTCTGTTGCAACCGTGGCACTTCTGGGCACGAATTTCGGCCAGGCATCAACAGATGTAACTCGGGTGACTGTGGGTGGCAAACAATGCTCTCGCATGGAGTGGGTATCGGGCTCGGAGCTCCGGGTTTCAATTCCTTTGGGTGTTGGCCGCAGTCCCGGTGTTTTGGTTACCACGCGCGGTGGCCTCGTCAGCGCCCGCAACGACCAGTTTGGATATGACCAGGCAGAGGTTCTATCCCTATCTCCTGATTACGCGCTGACAGGCAATCTGAGTCTGTCTTTCGATGTGACTGGCACCAACATGGGCAACTCCCAAGCCGATGTTGATGGTATCACGATTGGAGGTAACCCGTGCTCAGCAGTTATTTGGCATTCAACCACACATCTGACTTGCTCGGGTGTTGATGCCGCACAATGGCAGAGCGGTGAAGTCATCGTCACAGTAGGTGGTCAGACAGGCCTTCGAAACTCCCTTCTTGAACGCTACGCGACCCCCACTATCCGGGCTGTATCCCCAGCCATTGCAGAGATTGGCCAGGATGTGCTGATTTTTGGAACGGAGTTTGGACGCTCTGTGAGCGACATCAGCTCTGTGACTGTTGATGGTGTGGCATGCGAGAGTATCGTGCATCAAGGCCCAACAGCCCTGCAGTGTGTCATGCCACAACCATCAGCTGCCCGCGTAGCTGCTGGCCAGCAGGACCCCAATGCGTATGGCAATCTGAACGTCGTTGTCACCACTGCTGGTGGGCTCGCCTCTGCACCAGGAAAGGTTGCCTACCCAGGAGCGGGAGATGCCCCACCAGGTGCTCCTCAGCATCTCGCAGGATGGAGGCATCGTGGCTCTGCCGGACAGATGCTGCTTCGCTGGTCGTTTCCCACTGATATACCTACAGACAACGTTGCAGCAATCACAAGTTTTAGCATCGAAACGGCGTCTGCTGACGCATCCCGTGATCCTGGCACTAATTCGGTCGCTACAGCCCTATCAGCAAGTGTTCAGATCGCGCAGGCAACGCAGCATGTGACCAGTAGCAACCAGACTGTGTTTTTCTTCTCACAGGCAGCTGCCCAGACAACCCCTCTCATTGTGCGTGTTCAGGCTGTGAACCCGTCTGGAACCAGCCCGTGGAGCAACTGGAGTGATCCCATAGCGGCAAACTGCGAAGCCACGCAATTCTTGACCACGCAGCAGGACGTTGGTGTATGGGACTGTGCTTCCTGTCCTAGTGGTGCCTTCTGTGGGGGTGCAGATGCTAGTTCTGTCACTGCACTGGATGGCTTCTGGAGAGTGCCCTGGTCCCCTGCTGGGATTGGGTTTGCACCGTGCCCCGTCACTGCTGCATGCGTGGGTTACAAGGCTCCTTCATCGACCACAGTCTCAAACAGCAGCGCGAGAAGGCTGCAAACAGGTCTATCATCAACTCCCAACTCTTTGAGTCTGAGAGAAGCGCTTGAGCGGTGGAGTCTTGTGGAGGAGGTGCAGCCGGCAGTTGCATCTCCCACGTTGGGCTCTCCTTCAATAATGGAACAGTGTTCTGCTGGCTTTGATGGTGTGCTATGCACAGAGTGCGCGAGGGGGTACACTCGCTGGGGAGCACACGACTGCAGGCAGTGTGCCGATCCGGCAATTGTCGCAGTGGCGATGACATGGGTCGTGATTGCCGTGTTTGTGGTGATTGCTGCCCTCATCATTGGTGCTCTAAGGACAGGAAGAAGCTCTTCAGACAATAAAAAGACGGTCATTCCGGTGGTCAAAATCGTCTTTTCTCACCTCCAAACCGTGGCAATTGCGGCCTCATTCAACCTCAGCTGGCCAGATATTGTGTTGGATCTGTTCAACAGCATGCAGATTGCCTCGTCCGTTTCTGCAGACGCTCTCAGCCTGGATTGTGCGCTTCCCGACGTTACGCGTAACTTTGACACGGACGGCTTCTCCATCTTCTTTGCGCGCTCATCAGTCATTCTGAGCTCCCCTTTCATCCTTGTTATGATTGCATTGCTCTTTTGGCTGCTTGTGGTGCCGTGGTTACAGTGCCCTTGTGTTCAATGTGCTCTTCGGGCTATTGGATTATCCTCGTCCGTTCAGCCAGTTAGCCCTGTTGAAAGGGTGCCTTCATCAAAGATCACCGTTGCCAGTGCTGCTGTCATTACTGCTACTGGTGATGGTGATGGTGGTACTGCTACGCCGTCTGCACGCCCCACTAGCGGACGTTTGAGCGAGGATGCAAAAGGGATGATAGTAACCAAAACTGCTTGGGGCTCTGCCAAGGTGGAGAGGCCTCCTCAAACGGCATCATCTGTTGGTGATCAGCCTTGTGAGGCAGGGTCATCCAAAGCGGCCTGGATCGCTACCAGTGAGGGACCTCAAGAGGCAGTTGTTGTGCGAGCTGCAGAACCGTCATTGCCTTTTGCTTCTTCAGACAAATCGGCCTATGAAGTGCCAGCCACACCTGTTGGGACTGGTGAATCAGTTGGTTCACCTCCTACCATGCTTCACCGCTCACAGACAGAGATGGTGCGGAGTCAAGTGGTGCTGAATCTGTGGGATAAGGCAAAGCTGACGTGCATTGTGGTCGGTTTCAGCGTTCATATGAGCGTGACAAAGGCCTCTCTGGCTCTGCTCACATGTACCGATATCAATCATGATGGGGTAGTTGCAAGCGGGACAATTTCAGCTGCTGCATCTGCCTCTCCATTGCTTGGGCGGGACTCGTGTGTTGGAGCCGACGCTTCACGAAGGCTTGCAGCTGAATTGAGTATTTGCTGCTGGGATACACGTGCACAGGCTTGGATGTACGGATTAGGATTCCCTGGTCTTGCTCTTTATGCGTTTGGCATTCCAGCTGTGACTGCCTTGATCCTGTGGCGCAATAGAGACCGTCTCACAAGTGATGCTCGTGTGCGAACAACTCTTGGCTTCCTCTTTCTCGGATTCCGCAAGGGCGCCTATTACTGGGAGACTGTGACAATGGCACGCAAGGCTCTCATTGCCACCATTGCTGTCCTACTTGCCCCATCTGGCTCTGCCACCCAGACATACGCTGCCCTCTTTGTAGTCTTCCTCATCACAACTGCTCACATTCTCGTCAAACCATACCAGCAGGATTTGCTCAATAATTTGGAGCTTGGTGGTCTAGTGGCCGCGTTTGTCACTTTCGAGTGTGGCTTGTTCCTCTCGGACCCCAAAATTGGGCCAGATGCCGCAGTGACTGCCACAATCGGCATCTTCGTCGCAAACATCATCTTTCTTGCTGCTGCAGCATGGACCATATTCCGTGCATCTGTGATTGACTCTGGATTTGCAGCAAGCGTTTCTCGAAGAGTTGGCGGCAGCCGCGCCGAGCGTCACTCATCAGCGGACACGCCGACGTCTTAAGTTGCTCGGTGAGCCACGTTTATGTTTGCGCTTACCCCGTCGTTTCCCCTTTCCCCCAAAGCGCTCTAATTGACAGAGAGAGAGTGTATGTTATCTTTGTGTGAGCGCGCGTATTGAGATGCTTGAGTAATTTGATGACAACACAGAGGCAACGACATCGGCACCTTTGTGGTTACAACAGGCGACCCCAAAACACACACCAAAGAAATCAATCGATATCATGAAGCATTGATGAATCCGTGCTGAGAACGTAGTCCATATCTCCCACTGTGTCTCCTGGGCCGTCAACAGCACCAGGCGAATCGAGCAGTGTGTCGAGTGCTGACCACGCGTAGCTGCCGATGGTGTCCAGATCAATGACTCCAAAGAGATGGAGAAGCAGCGTTGCAAACATGAATATTGTGAGCATTACATACGCGGAGCGGAATGGATTATGGACGATGGAGTCTGTCCAAGTGCCAAATACGGCTTTGACCCAGCGAGCCTGCTGTCTCTGCTTCTCGACCTCCTTGGCTTGGTCTGCTGGCGATAGGAAGAGCCTCAAGAGCTCTCTGTTGGAGCTGATTGCCTCAGAAAGCACCTCCCTGCTGACATTGCCATCCTTATCGACGAGTTCCTGCAGGAGAGCAGTCAGCTTGGCAACTGATGCCTTGAACACCGGGTTTGCAGTGTATTCCGTGATAACAGAGCCCAAGGCCTCCTGGATATCTTCAGGTGAAAGTTTTCCATCCCCATCGCTGTCATACAGCTCAAAAATCAGCCTCACTCTGCTATGAAGGTCCACGCGCTGCATCACACCAAGACCCTCAACTAGCTCCTTGAAAGAAATCCCTTTCGATGAATCCGTGTCAAACACCCTGAAAAGGCTTCCAAGAGGCAGTGAATCACATTCAATCGAGCACATTAGCTCAGAGAACTGCTGGGCATTCATCTCCTCGCCCTCTGGCACAACTTCATGGAATCGCGCCCGTAGCGCTTCAACAGGGATAGTGGGGGCAACTGCAGCAACCTCTCTGCGAGCTTCAGCCACGTCAGCATCCGCTCCAGAATGCCTGATCGCCTTTTTTACGGCCTTGTCAATATCCAGCTGTCTCAGACTTCGTTTGATCTGTCCGGCAAACTCGAGGATCTTCTCATCAGCAACGGCTCCGTGCCCGAACTTGGCAATCCAGGGGTGAGCAAGCACCTGTTTCGCTGTGGGCCGCGCTTCGGGGTCGAATTGGCAGCATTTCCGAACGAAATCACGCGCCTCGTCTGATGGGAGCAAAGGCATCCCACCCCTCCTTTCATCAAGGGCCACCACAGAACCCGGTCGCCTCAACGCAGCCTGGGGATTTCTCTGGTACTCGTCGTACAGGTCATTCGCATCAAATGGAGGCCTTCCAGTGAGGAGGAAGGACATGGTCACGCCCAGTGAATACACGTCCGTCGCCCGGCTGTACTCCCGCATGCCCCCCATCCACTCGGGCGGTGCGTAGATGATCGTGGCAAACTCAGCCTTGCGTTCTTCGCCATCGTCGTTTGCAATGAGGCTCTCGCCATAGTCAGCCACCACGATGCGCGGCGGTGCACAATCATCGAGGAGCAACAGGTTTGATGGCTTGATATCATTGTGAACGCAGCCAAGCTGGTGCATGTGGTGAAGAGCTTTGGCAATTTGTGCTGCAACGCATGCGGCGTCGCTTTCGTACCATCGGCCCTTGGTCTCGAACTTGCCACCCGCACACAGAGGCATGACCAAATACAGCGAGCCATTCCACATGTATGCATCAAAGAGCGGCAGCAGCTGGTTGCAGCGCTTAGATTTGGCCAACATTCTCATCATTGCCACCTCTCTCCATAGTTTGAAGCGTTCTTCGCGGGGTTGTCGCTCCAATCGCCGACATATCTTGATTGCGACCGATTCTGTGCCCTTGGGTGCAACGGTATCGCCAGAAACCACACGTCCAAGCCCTCCGCCTGAGGCTTTTGGTGGTCCAGTCCGCCTTTCCCCCCGATAAACAGTTGCAAATCCACCACTGCCCACAACATCTGTATTGGACCATTCGTAGTCTTTTCTTGGATCTCGATCTTGGATGCCAAGAGCCGCGTATGAGTCAGAATCGCGTTGAACAATTTCATCACCGCTGATAATGTGCTTCAGCAACAGCATTGCTTGTTCTCGGTGAATGATTCGCGACGAAGCCTCAGACGAAGCGCGTCCAAGTTGGCTGCCACTGCTTCTTGGTGCTACAGCCATGTTTGATGATGATTGAGTCAAGTGCATTAACCTAGCCCAAGCCCACGCTCTGCAGCTTGCATTTTTGAACCATTGTGCAGCATTC
>CALZMX010026568.1:0-13078 GCA_945788115.1 Cafeteria burkhardae | reverse complement strand
GGCTGGCGGTGGTGGCGGTGGCTCTGGTGGTGGCTCTGGTGGAGGGGGTGGTAGTGGCGCTCTGGGCGGTGATGCAAGTCCGGGAGCAGATGCTGATTCCGACCGCGAAGCCACTGAGGCTGTAGAAAAGATGAGCAGGCAATTGCACCGTGGTGATGGTGATGACAAAGATGGTGACAATCAGGACAGTGGTGTTGATGGTGATGGTAATGACGGGTCTGATGGCAATGATGGAAACTCGACAGGAGGGGAAGGGCTTTCTGAGGCAGAGGAATCAGAAGCAGCTCAAAATGCGCCAGCAGCAAAAAGACCTCCGCCATCGCTGGTGGGACAAGTCTCGGTGCCTGGACTCGATGAGCTCGTGCGATCCACCCTGCCTGGCGTGAAAACCCCTTCAGAGACTGCAGCAGCAGAGGAAGCAAAAGAGAAGGAGGAAGAGGAATCGAGCCCAATGACCCCAGAGGCCGTCGAAGCGGCAAGTGGCTTCACGGCTCAGAGTCCCTGGAGAGAGATTGTTGCTCTCGTACGAGCAGAAAAGGTTCGGGACAAGATCTTGGCATATGGACGCTCAATCGACCTCAGCGCTGCACTCGCAGCCCTCAGGGATCCCCAGCACCATCCAGACCCGAGGCCAGCACGAACCGCCCTGGACAGGTTTCGTCGATCGCTGTTCCGCGCTGTGTCGGCTGTGAGGACGAAGGAGATGCTTGCACAGCGCGCTGTTGAGGCTTATAATGGGGGCCAGCGTGTGCCCATCGGCTCAGTGATGCGAGACCCCCACGGTGTTGATCCAGGGGAGTTGGATAAGGCTATTGTAGCGCAGAGGGCAAGATTACAGGAGCCGCTTCGGTCATCCAGCATCATTGGAAGGTTACACGACCACAATGCAGAAGAAGGGGCTTCTCGAGACAAGAATGCCATTGAGATGTCTGGGGCCGCTGCTGCTGCGGCCGCTGCGACTCGCAAAGCTGAAGATGTGCACATCCCTATGCTTGCAGGTGTTGGAGCCGGGACCAGGCTGGAGTCCACAGCTCGGAAAGTTGCCGAGCAGCGATTTCTGGCCGGCTATGGGCGTGAGGCAAAGAGCGATGCTGAGCTGTTTGGGGGTGTCAGCGCCACAAAGGGGGGTGTTGCAACGCTTGTTTGCCGCATTCTTGCAGCCGGAGAGGGAAAATCAGTCCCCGACAAGGGCCATGCAGCGCTCACTGCGGAGAGGTGTACAGAGCTATCGCAGGATGCTGCAAAGCGTGGACACAAGGAGGCGGAGACTGCTTTCAGGCTGCTGTCGCGTGGACCAGCAGAGAGCCTCTGTGCACAGCTTGGTCGGCTCAAGTGCCAGGAGAGCCTGCAAGAGGCTGTGAGTCGTGGACACAGCGTGACATCGTACGCGATCAAATCGCTTCTGCTGCATGAGAGTCAGCAAGATGAAGCCTTTAGCAAGCACAGGCAACTGCTGTGGAGGGCACATCAAGCTAGACAGCTCTATATGGACGAGGTGGCTCGTGGCAACCCAGACCACAGCAAGCTGGAGCAACTGGCAACCGTTGTACAGAAGTTTGAAACTCTGCTTGCTGGGAACGATGAGGTCCTCATGTCCATCAGACACTCACTGGATCTGCCCGTTACCGGCTACCTGCCACCGGGCGACCTCACTGCAGCTGAGAAGCTGGAAGAGGAGGATGACGAGGCAGCTACAGGCGGGCCACTGTTTGGCGAATTTGGAGGAGACAGATTCGTGCCCACAGCTGTGCGGGAGGCCTGCGAGGAGGATGTCGATCCGTGGTCCCGCACCTCAAGCGGCTCACCCAAGCTCACAGTGAACTGTTTGTGTGCCCGAGTTGGGCCTGCAAGGTGTGCAGAGTCGTTATTTCGAGCATACCTGTACGGCCATGGCGATGTCATTCAGTCTCTGTGGCGCATCACAGCAGGAAAGCTTCAAGGTCCCGCGGTGACATTCTGCCGAGCTCTGGGCATGAAGCGTTGTCTGATGCGAATCAATTCAGCAAAGGCCAATCCTGAGCGCTCTGATGCTCGGAGTGTCGCATTCCTGTGGGAAGCGCTTCATGGCGAGCATCCATCAGCTCCGTTTGACCAAGAAGAGGAACAAGCAAGACTGACAAAGCTTGCGGACGTCAGGCTTCTCGCCAAGGCAGCAACAGCTCAACCACCACCGCTTGGGCAGGGTGAGGAGGACAAGACGACGAGTCTCAACGCATCTTCATTGGCAGCCAAGCTCGCTGGCAAGCCTTCTCCAACAAGGTTTGGGGATCACGTCGGCTTGAAGGACCTTGCAGATGTGGTGCGTGCCATCAGACAGCACCATTTCATCAGCAGCAGACACGTCCCGCTCGAAGTTGCAACATGGGCATCAAGACATAACCGTGTCGATGTGACTCTTGACTCGGCCGCTGTCAAGCTTGGAGCTGTGTCTGCGCTTCCAATCGGCGGCGCGTCGATGGTAAGGCATGCAGAGCTTTTTCATTGGGCCTTTAGCGATAGCAGCAACGGCACAGCATCAGAAACACCAGCACTTGGTGGGAATGCATCTAATCAAGAGCCTGATGCGGATTATGAGGCATCATCCATCTTTGAGTACCTTGCCAAGGCTGCAAATGGTCTTCGCGATGCCACCAACCTCAATGCCGGGAAGCTTGAAGCCCCAGAGGCACCGGCACCAAGCTCTCCACCAGAGACCCCGCTTGAAGCAGCTGTGGCTGGAAAGCGTCCAGTGGTGCCCCCAATGCCTCGTACAGTGCTGCCTGCGGATCTGGAGCATGCAGACATTGAAGGGGATGGGATCAAGGCTGCCCCACCCCCAGAAATCGCGGCAGCAGTGGCCGAGAACAAAGCTTGGGATGCCAAGCGTAGGGAAATTGAGGGAGTGTGTGGGCCAACATCGTGGGTGTACGATGAGCTGACATGCCTAGATGACGAGGGCGCATGTACGCTCACACAGGATGCTCTGCTCCCCGCCAAGCAGAGACCCAAGCGTGGCCCCTCAGAGGATGGTCCGCTCATTGAGTCGAGATCAGCGTGTGAAGCTGCAGTTGATCTCATGTCGGGAGAGAGGGGGAAATGGAGCTTTGCCAACACCTTTGTGCCATTACCATATCCTGGTGCATTTGCTGCTGTTGTCAAATCCGGCCTCTTTAAACCCGTTGCGGACTTGCTTGAAGGAGGCATCGCCTCTGCAACAATGCTCTTACCCAGAGCACCAAGAGCAATGACTCAGCTTCCTGAGGTCCACCCGGCATGTGTCGCCACGCTTCCTTCTTATGGCAGCGGTTTTCTTGGGTCTCCTTCGTTGAGTCCGGAGATTGCGTGGAACCCAAAAGTTGTCGCTGCTGCTCTCAGTAGCACCGCATCCAGCCCACCACCAGATGGCCTCATTATCCCGTACGATTTGCGATCAGCTGTGGTGCCTCAAGCTGGATCTCTTTCAGCAGTTTGGCATGTCAAACAGCATGCGACTCTCTCTCCAACCCTTCCAAATGGTGCTGTGACCATCAAACCGCCCAAGAAGCTTAGCGAGGTTGTAACCAAGAAGGTTGGTTCCGGAGCCTCCGCACGGGCACTGTATGCTGTGCCTGCTGCTCTCTTTTGCCCAAACACGGTGCAGAGACCGATTGACTTGGCCGCGAGGATCCAGCGTCCAGACGTCGTCAACAGTCTGCTTTCTGCAGGCGGTGATGCATATTCATCTTTTGCGAGTCGGATTGTGGCTTTTCAATGGAGACAGATGCGCCTGAACAACATCTCGCATCCTGGTCTTCACGGTGTGATGGTTGCTGCTAACACCCACTGGAACTGTTTGCCTCGAACACTAGACTTTGGAGGATGTATGGGAGAAGGCGGATCCCCATTTTCGGATCCAGGTGATGCGTTATGTGATCCTGTTTCGCGAGAGGGCTGTATCTGCTTCTCTCCCGAGCCCCCAGAATCAACCCTAATGTGTGATGACTCTGATGGTCCACCAAAGCGCCTCAAGCCTCGGCGAAAGAAGAAGAAGAGGAAGAAGACGACCACAACCACAACGACGACCAAGAACAAGAACAGTAACAGCAGAAAAGTCAAGGCAAAGATGAAGGAGAAACAAGGCAAAGAGAAGAAGCCCAAGAAATGTGATCCTAACCCATTCACAAATTTGCTCTTCTTCCTATTCTGCATCATTCTCATGATTATTGAGGCAATTCTCAAGGCAATTATGGGCTTTACGCAGCTTGGAGCTTTGCCGGTCTCTCATTCGCTTGCGATTGACCAGCCACATGCATCGCACTTGGAGGCGTTCCCTTCATTGCTGCAGCAACTTGCCATGGATCGCGGTACAAGCCACATGCTCCTTCATCCGTCACATCTCACTGCTCTCTCTGGATGCGCAGCAGATCTGACACGTGATGAGACTTTTCGCTCGTGTTTGGATGACTTTGAGGCACTGCATCTGCAAGACTCTTCAGCCATGCCACACTCAGTGTCTGTGGTATTTCCAGACTGTGCAGAGCTTTCTGTCGACGGCCATTGTCTGCGTCTGGCCTCGACAGAAGACGACAAGGAGACTTTAGTGCCGCAACCTGTGTCAGAAGCTACACTACAAGCAGCAACAATGCTCCTTCAGACTGCAGCGACAGCATCAGATTCGTTGTCAAGTCTGGGCTCTGCTCCTCAAGAAGCAGCCTTGACCGCATCTCCAACTGCTGCTGAGGTTGAATCACCTCGCACTGCTATGATGCATCAGGTGCTTGGTGTACTCGATGACGGTTCTGGCAATGCGGCTGCAGACTTGCTTGACCCAAATATGGCCGCTCATGTGCTCGCCAACGTGCAACATCGCCCGATTGATGACGTCACTCCCTCACAGATCGGATATCTTGCCATGCCTGGCAATGCTGCACCCAAGACTCTGGAGGAACTTTCACAGCTATTAGAAGCGCACAAGCACACGCTTCAGACGCAGCACGCTGCCAACGGCGGTGATCTCAGCGGTGGCGCTGATTTGGCTGATTCAGATGGCCCAATTGTCGCCCTCGATATGCGTCGTGTCAACGCAATGGAGCAGCGGGTGCAGGAGCTGATGAAGCAAGGACGCACAGAGGCAAGTGCTGAGGAGCTTGGCATTGATGTTCCTCGTTTCGCCCAAGCTGCAGCAGCAGCGCGTGCATCCGGGTCTATGCCTTCGCTTGCCACAGACATCAAGGAGCTGTCTGCAGCGGCAGAGACTGTGCCCAAAGACGAGGCTGCCGAACGAGCCGCCACTGCCAAGACACTGAACCAGGCACTCCCAGTCGCTGGAGCTGGAACAGCAGCAGGATCAGCTGGTGGTGCCGGTGGTGGTGCTGCCAGCGAGGGCCCTGGACAAGCAATTGCAGCAGCAAAGGCCTCACAGCCAGCAGGAGCTATGGCTGTAGGAGCCCAAGCACGAGGTGGCACTGCTCCGTCTCCTTCCATGCCCAATATGGGCGCTCTCAGCAAGGTTATGGGCGCACTCAAGGTGTTGAAAAAGCTGGCAGATCTTGCCAAGGTTGGCGAGCCTGATGAGCTGATGAAGATTTTGATGATGCTCATCATGCTGCCATTTAAGATCATGCTTCTTGTGCCAATGCCAATTCCATTCTTTTTCCTCTCACTGATCTTCTTTCCTCTCTTGAAGCCTATCAAGGTACCCGGTGCAGTCCCTCCTCCGCCACCTGGAAGCACCCCATCACTGAACGATGTCCTCGGTGTGAACTCGCCCAGACCGCCAAGCAACAAGAATCTGCCTCCGTGTGTGTGCTTCTGCCCCGCAGAGGACAATGGCTTCAGTCCGCTGCCCCCACTATACGGTCACACGCTGGTCAGTGTTGATGGCGGTTTGAGTGCTCTTATGATTGGAGGGGCATGTAGCGAGTGGGATGATGGATCATACTCTGGTGATACACTCACAACGGGGGACTCTTGGGTGCTGCGGTTTGGCCAGGGGAACAACACAGAGGTGGCAAAGGCCATGGCTGAGGATCTCACACGAGTGTCTGAGAAGTTTGTCAATTTCACAATGAAGGCTGAGACAGACACGGTCCAGCATGCGCTGGACTTTGAGTCGCTTGTGAATAGTTATGACAGACGCACATGGCTTGCGCCTCCTCGTCGGCTGCGCGACCTGGCTCACACAGGTCATGTTTGGTGGCAGGTGGGCAACGATAGGCCAAAGGAAAAGTCATGGCAGCAGAAGCCTTATGGCAATGGTGGGCTCAGAATGCCACCCCGAATGGGCCATTCAGCCGTGGGGTTCTCTCGCAGACTTGGTGATAACAGCGCTAAGACTGTTGCTAGCTACCGCAAGGATTTCATTGAGAAGCGTGCTGCGGAGGATCCGTTTGCGCTGTTTGAGCAGAAGGAGGCACTGCTACCAGATCGCAAATCAGACAAGGGCAAATGGGCTGCAGTCGGTGCCATGTTACCCCAGGGCATTCAGCAGTACCTTGAAAACAAGTATGACGAGACGCTCGGACCGCTCGATTATGCAGCAGTGCAATCAAAAGCAGCAGCAGCTGCCAAAGCGGCGGCAGCAGAAGCAGCATCAAAAGCCTCTGAAGCTAAGAGTAGTACGGCCAAGGCATTTTTACAGACTGGAGCCAATGGTGGCTTGAGAGGAGGACATTCATTGCAGTCGGGCACTGAGGCGGAGGCCAATCTGCTGGATCAAGCCAGGTTGCGGCACGCACACAGGGCAGAGGCTGGAGAGGCAGATGACAGCGATCTCGAGCTTGTGTATAGCAAGGGCTGGAGTCCCCAAGGAGGTGTGGGTGGTCGATCGAACGGGACCTGGGTGCCGGTCCATGAAGATGGATGGGTTGGATATCGTGCAAACTCGAGCGATACGCTGTTTGACGCTGTGTTTGTGTTTGGTGGGTACTCAGCTGGTCAAGTTTTTGGTGATATGTGGACGATGTATCGATATGCCGACGCCAAGGCTAAAGGCTGCGCTGCACCTGGGAGCGATGGAATCACCTGTGGCATGAGCAAATCGCCTTCAGCCAAGGTTGAAGTCAAATGGATCAACGGTGCTGCGGTGGATCATGTTGCTCGCCAGCGATTCATCTCTGGCAAGACTGCCAACGACAAACTGACACTGAAACTGGAGGCAATCAAGCGTGGAAACTCTGAGTACCGCCGCAATCATGGCCGCGGCAAGGGTTTTGATAAGCGTCCCGTTCACGTGAGGGATGACTCGCCGCTGCACTGGGTGTGGGAGTGGCATGACGTCACGAACAAGGTCAAAGGTACTCTCCCCTCGCCTCGCCACGGCCACGGTGCTACCAAGGTTGGAGGTGAGTTCATGGTCCTTGTTGGAGGTGAAGGCCCCACGCAGAACAAGTACGCGGCACCTGCATCAGCTGCAGACAAGGCTATAGCAAAGGGCGCCGGTGCTGCACCCATGGGAACAGGCAGAGTGAGTGCTACAGAGGCAATGGATGGAGTCATGCCCGGTGGTCGTTTGCTTACGGCTTCCAAATTCTTCAACGATGTGCACATCTTCAATACGCCCACAATGACTTGGCTTGATGTCAAGGTGCACGGCGGAGACGGATTTGCACCTCGAGCTCAGCATGCTGTTGCAGCATCTGGATCCATGGTCTTTGTATTTGGAGGCAGAAACGGCGGCGGTGGACCGCTTGGCGATATGTGGCAGATTCGACTACCTTGCGTGCAACCTCCGCCAAGCGATCTTGCCTCTGTGGTTGCGGCATACGCGTCTCCAGCTGTTCTGCCTGTCACACGGACTGGAATCAAATGCTCAGCCACAGTAAAGGATATGGCAAGTGCCAAGCCTGGTGGGATGCCAAAGGCGCTGTATCTGACGCGAATGAGCGTCACTGGAGCCACTCCTACAGCTCGATTTGGCCATAAACTGCTCGTTGTGAACCAGCAGCTGCTGGCTGTGGGAGGATTTGGCTCCGGAGTCGGAGACGGAAATTGGCGCAACCGGCTCGATTCCTCTGGCTTGCGCATTGAATCTGCACCAATTGATGTTGGTCTGCCAATGGTGACGAAGATAGGACCGCCCGTGCTCTCTGCATCTGGTGCTGATCCTGTGAGCGGTCTCACCAGCACACGTCTCATCGTGTTTGGTCGTGGATTTGGCTCGTGCCCCCTGTATGGATGGGCCTGGGTAGGCGGTACCAACCGCTGTGTAGCCGGGTGTAAGGGATGGAAGACACGTCCTGGCTTCATTGCTAATGCCGAAGATGGTGGGCGTGCAGACACAAAGCTGTTTGACGGCACAAAGGCCTCTGACAAGGTCAAGGCAATGCGCGACGCTGCTCCAGATGGCACTGCTGAGTGCAAGGAGGACGATCTTGATACATGGGCTGGTAATAATCCGATTGCCCCGACAGTGGCAATTGGTGCGACCTTTTGTGAGAATCTCGTGTGGTTCTCACCCTTCACCATGTCATGCATGGTGAGGACGCCTCTGGTTGATCCAGAATTCGATCCCCTGGAGGCATACCCTGTCTACGTCACCTTGCCCGATGGCCGAAACAATCATGAGGCTGCAGTGGCTGCTGCCCGCGAGGCTGCTGCTGCTCCCCTGTCACCAGAGGAGGCTGCGGGCTTCTTCATGGAGTCAGACGCTGCTGGTCTTGAAAAGCTTGGCAAGCAGCCACCAGCTCCTGCATATTGGGGCGAAACCACGAGTGTAGGCAGCGGTATCAGCGCGCTTTACGGCGATAAGGAAGACGATGCCAAGACACCTTCGTTGATCGAGGTGGATGCGGCCGCGGAATCAGAGGCGGCCAGGCGTCTGGATGTGCATCCACACACGGTGTTGGCTTCGTTGTTGCAGGTTGCAAGCAGCGAGAATCCTGACAGGATTGATCTGGTTGAGGCGCGCACTCACTGGCTTCACCTGCTTGGACGCACAGCAAGAGACACTCGCAAGGCCGCTGTTCGAGCGCTTGAAGACACTGCCGTGTCGTCTGATGAGCTGGCTCATGCGCATGATGAAGATGTGAGATTCCAGAGCATTCAGGCATCACTGGCGGATGCCGCCCTATACAAGATCCAACGTGAGGCTCAGTCTCTGGTCTCCAATGGCACGGATCCTGCTGTGTTGCTCCAGGCCGCAGCCAAGCATCGGCTTGACGCACAGTTCCACAAGGCCATAGCAGAGAGATCAAGAGCAATGGCAAAGACTGCTCGAGCTGCAGCTGATGCGGCTGCGATGAGAGCTGCACGTCTTGCAGTTGGTGCTGCTGCTCGCAATGATGCAGACGCCAACGGCGGATCTCCTGTCGGCTTGGGGTCTCGAGTTCTTCAGTCTGTGGTGCGGGTTGGCGCACCCATGCTGGCTGTGACATACCCAGACACCATGTCTGATAATCCAATGCGCGGACCTGTGGTGCTTGTTGGCCGTGGGTTTGGCAAATACGTCTCGTCCGACTCCAATTCTGTGCTCAAGAACCAGCCAGCTGGCAGTGTGGTGTTTGATTTGTATGGGCGCGGGCCGCCACAAGTCGCTGCATGGTTTGGCGATCGCCCCTGCCTGCGCCTCATGGTTGTGAGCGACAATGTAGCAGTTTGCGGCTGTGTAGCTCGCGGGCCTGAGATCGATCGGGCCAAACTGACTGCAATTGCCAATCTTACTGATCCAGCCAAGTTTTCATTGATGCAGATCTCCGGTCTTGAGGTGTTAGAGGAGCAGAAAGACACACTCGCAGGACTGATCCACTCTGACAGCTATGACTATGGCGATGTGTTCATCTCCTCCCGATCTCCACAACCAAACTGGCCCGTTGACCCAACAATGGCGGCAGAAGCAGCCGCGCCATATGGCACAGCTATTGTGTATCGCCGTGGCCGCCCGAGCAATCTTCGCAAATTCAAGATCTTGCCGCCTCCAACTAAGCCGCCAGTGCCCGAGCTCATCTTTGAAGGAGAGGCAGATACCATGTCCGAGTCTCTCATTGAGTCTCTCATGAACTCTCCACCATCAAGCAAGAAGAAGTCCTCTCCGCCCAAGAAGAAGAAGAAGAAGCCTAAGAAGCCTAAGAAGAAGAAGAAGAAGAAGAAGGGCAAGGGTAAGCCACCAGCAAACCCTTTGCCTCAGCCGGAACCTGAGCCTGTGGAGACGTACCCGCAAGGCATGGATTTCAGTGCTTTTGGGGCATTCAAATCGACTACTGAAGGTGGCCCAGCCTTCTTAGTCAATGCTGATCTGTACCTCAAGACAGTTGTGCGAAGTTGTCCCACTATGAAAATTCTGCAGCCTACAGTGGCAGCAGCTGTCTCGCTGGCGTCGACCATCACTGGTCTTGAGACTTCAGCAGTTAGCTCTGGTCGCTCACCAACAATGGGTGTTGTGAATGCCCCAGCGGTCCCAGCAAAGGCTGTGAGGCAGCTGAGTCCTCTGCAGGCTTTTGGTGAAGCCTCTGTCAAGTACTATCCCAAGGGCGTTGGAAAGCCACCGTCTGCCGGTGGTGGAGCAACGTCTTCTTCTTCTTCTTCGTCGTCGTTCCTTGAAACCGCAGAGACTGACACAGGATCTCCGCATAGGCACCATCTGGGTGAAAAGGCTACAGCTCTCCCTCACAATCGCTCACCAAAGACAATCTCAGCAGACACTGCTTGGATCATCAACGATGATGCTGATTGTGATTCTTCTGCTGCTGATTCAAGGTTTTCACAATGCACCAAAAAGGACAATGAGATGCACCAGTCCTCTGCCGGCCTGTGTGCCATACGCGTGCCGTCGCTGGAGCACCAATACTCCACGCACCTTGCCGGCCACGAGGGGACTGTGGTTACTGAAGGGTGTGGCTGTGGTGGTTTACTTCGCACTGCCCTGTCAAGTGATTCTAGTGCGCGCTCTGTGATGCGTGTGCCTGGCAGGACTGATCCCCTTCATCACAGCAGTTCGGAGATTTCAGGCAAGGATGTCTCTCCACGGTGCAGACAGAGCCTATCCCGATACGGCTGGACTCTCGGCTGTGTGGACTTGGCCCGCACATTTGCTGACACGTGTGGGCACTGGGACGCGGGGTCTCCTGGTCTCCGAGATCCCAATGATCCACAAGATGGCGATGACGACAAGCCTGATTTCTTCCGTAAGCTCATTGAAGCGGCATCTGGAACCGGTTGGAGACCTCAGTCATTCAAGCAGTCGCACAGTAGCAGCATAATGACCGATGAGCAGCAGTCGACCCGTTTCACCGCCACACAAGCGCGTGCAGCAACGGAGGACAGTCTCAAGGCGCTGGCGCGGACCAAGGCTCTTATTGAACGCTCGCTGAGCGCGAATAGCCGAGCAGTGGCTGAGAAGGCCGATGAGTTGCAGCTGGAAGACGAGGAGGCCAGCGTATCTAGCTCCTCATGGCTGCCAACCCACGGCATTAACTTTGAGGGCGAGGCTCATGCTCAGGACGCACTGGAGACGGAGCAGGCCGAAAAGGACGCTGACAGCGTATTTGACGCTGATCTGGATGTAGCAGAAGTCAGTGGAGGCGGGCGGAGGGAAGGCGCCTCCCAGGAGATTGAGGGCTCTGAGATGAGGCGTATGCAGGGCAGGGGGCGGGAATCCATGGCTGCACAGGTCTCAGAAGCCCTTCAGGATGCGACTGTCACTGGCCTCAATGAGCAGGGACTAATGCCATCAGCAATGGAGGCACTCAAGCAAGCTGGTCTTGGCTGGGGTGCGAGTCTCTTGCAGAGGGTGGCTGGTTACAGTGACAGAGTCATGGCACGCAACCGTAAGCGGTCTCTCCAAGTCATGCCAGGGTCACTTGAACCTGCTGCTCAAGAGACGGTCATGGGGTTGCTGCAGGCAGCTGGTAGGGCTGCACTCCCTGCAGGTGTGGCTGCCTTTGCCGAAACGGCGCCAACAGATCTGGAGAGTCTAGCCCTGACTCGCTCTATCGAATCAACGGAGATGCCTGGCTTTGAGTCGCGCCTAGCGCAGCAGGCCAGAGAAGAGGAGCTTGGTGACTGGGCTGGTGCGTCAGGCGATGGCAGAGACGCTGCTGATGCTGTGCCAGGTCTCAAGGTGACAGCTGCAGAAGCGATACTGGGACCGGCACTCCGATCACAATGTCGCGCACTGCGGGAGCTATTGCGTTCGAGGTGCGGTTCTCTCACGCCACTGCAGCGTGCATTGCCCCGTATGATGGCTGTTGGTGCAGCAAGAAGCGATAAGGCGTCCGCGGCGGCGACACTGGCTCGATTGTCAACCGAATCCGAAGCATCTGCGTCTCAAGATCCACTCTTTTCCTCCCCTGGTGAACAAGGCGACTCGCCACAGGTGGGCCAGTCCACAGCACATGAATCCCTCCCCGAAGTTGCAGCCGCAATGCGAATGCTTGGCTCCTCCGGGCATATCAGTGTGGCTGGGCTTGCTGCCGAGCTCAATGCTAACAGCACTGGAACAAGCCCAAGATTCGCGACCCACGAGAGCATGCACGGATCAAGATCCTCCACCACTGCTGTTGCAGCAGCCACCGCTTTCCGCGCTGCTATGGCGGCAAGTGGCGTGTCTGGAGATCCTGGCAAGATTACAATTGGTGAGGTTCCCGCATCCGGTGACGTCCAGCCACAGCCCGCGCCTGCACGCAAGCCAATGCCACCCCTTGATGCTCCAATGCTAGGAGACATTATGGAGGCCCCGGTTGCGCTTTTTACGCGTCCAGATAGTGCGTGCTTCCAGGGCAAACCGCTCTCACCGAGACACTCCTTTGACGCTGTTCTGCTAGGTGATGCCAAGACGATTGTGGCATATGGTGGTCTGTCAGAGGTTGCTGGAGATGTGCTCAAGTACAATTTGATCGCTGGCCTGCCACGAGTCACGCAGAGAGTGAGTAATTCAACAGCTCTCATCATGCAGATTGCGCCCATCGATGCAGCTGCCGCCGGCTTTTCAAGGTTTGCATGCTCTGCAGAGCAATCCGAGCAAGTCAGATCAACTCGACTGCTCCCCGATGATGCTTGAGAGCAGTCAAAAAGTGTCTGTGTTGAATGAGTGAGTGACGATTGTATTCATGTGTTGTGTTTTGCAAATGGATCATACAACATGTTTCATCAGGTGTGAGTGCGCGTTTTTGACTGACTCGGGGCT
>CALZMX010026567.1:0-13183 GCA_945788115.1 Cafeteria burkhardae | reverse complement strand
GGCTGGCGGTGGTGGCGGTGGCTCTGGTGGTGGCTCTGGTGGAGGGGGTGGTAGTGGCGCTCTGGGCGGTGATGCAAGTCCGGGAGCAGATGCTGATTCCGACCGCGAAGCCACTGAGGCTGTAGAAAAGATGAGCAGGCAATTGCACCGTGGTGATGGTGATGACAAAGATGGTGACAATCAGGACAGTGGTGTTGATGGTGATGGTAATGACGGGTCTGATGGCAATGATGGAAACTCGACAGGAGGGGAAGGGCTTTCTGAGGCAGAGGAATCAGAAGCAGCTCAAAATGCGCCAGCAGCAAAAAGACCTCCGCCATCGCTGGTGGGACAAGTCTCGGTGCCTGGACTCGATGAGCTCGTGCGATCCACCCTGCCTGGCGTGAAAACCCCTTCAGAGACTGCAGCAGCAGAGGAAGCAAAAGAGAAGGAGGAAGAGGAATCGAGCCCAATGACCCCAGAGGCCGTCGAAGCGGCAAGTGGCTTCACGGCTCAGAGTCCCTGGAGAGAGATTGTTGCTCTCGTACGAGCAGAAAAGGTTCGGGACAAGATCTTGGCATATGGACGCTCAATCGACCTCAGCGCTGCACTCGCAGCCCTCAGGGATCCCCAGCACCATCCAGACCCGAGGCCAGCACGAACCGCCCTGGACAGGTTTCGTCGATCGCTGTTCCGCGCTGTGTCGGCTGTGAGGACGAAGGAGATGCTTGCACAGCGCGCTGTTGAGGCTTATAATGGGGGCCAGCGTGTGCCCATCGGCTCAGTGATGCGAGACCCCCACGGTGTTGATCCAGGGGAGTTGGATAAGGCTATTGTAGCGCAGAGGGCAAGATTACAGGAGCCGCTTCGGTCATCCAGCATCATTGGAAGGTTACACGACCACAATGCAGAAGAAGGGGCTTCTCGAGACAAGAATGCCATTGAGATGTCTGGGGCCGCTGCTGCTGCGGCCGCTGCGACTCGCAAAGCTGAAGATGTGCACATCCCTATGCTTGCAGGTGTTGGAGCCGGGACCAGGCTGGAGTCCACAGCTCGGAAAGTTGCCGAGCAGCGATTTCTGGCCGGCTATGGGCGTGAGGCAAAGAGCGATGCTGAGCTGTTTGGGGGTGTCAGCGCCACAAAGGGGGGTGTTGCAACGCTTGTTTGCCGCATTCTTGCAGCCGGAGAGGGAAAATCAGTCCCCGACAAGGGCCATGCAGCGCTCACTGCGGAGAGGTGTACAGAGCTATCGCAGGATGCTGCAAAGCGTGGACACAAGGAGGCGGAGACTGCTTTCAGGCTGCTGTCGCGTGGACCAGCAGAGAGCCTCTGTGCACAGCTTGGTCGGCTCAAGTGCCAGGAGAGCCTGCAAGAGGCTGTGAGTCGTGGACACAGCGTGACATCGTACGCGATCAAATCGCTTCTGCTGCATGAGAGTCAGCAAGATGAAGCCTTTAGCAAGCACAGGCAACTGCTGTGGAGGGCACATCAAGCTAGACAGCTCTATATGGACGAGGTGGCTCGTGGCAACCCAGACCACAGCAAGCTGGAGCAACTGGCAACCGTTGTACAGAAGTTTGAAACTCTGCTTGCTGGGAACGATGAGGTCCTCATGTCCATCAGACACTCACTGGATCTGCCCGTTACCGGCTACCTGCCACCGGGCGACCTCACTGCAGCTGAGAAGCTGGAAGAGGAGGATGACGAGGCAGCTACAGGCGGGCCACTGTTTGGCGAATTTGGAGGAGACAGATTCGTGCCCACAGCTGTGCGGGAGGCCTGCGAGGAGGATGTCGATCCGTGGTCCCGCACCTCAAGCGGCTCACCCAAGCTCACAGTGAACTGTTTGTGTGCCCGAGTTGGGCCTGCAAGGTGTGCAGAGTCGTTATTTCGAGCATACCTGTACGGCCATGGCGATGTCATTCAGTCTCTGTGGCGCATCACAGCAGGAAAGCTTCAAGGTCCCGCGGTGACATTCTGCCGAGCTCTGGGCATGAAGCGTTGTCTGATGCGAATCAATTCAGCAAAGGCCAATCCTGAGCGCTCTGATGCTCGGAGTGTCGCATTCCTGTGGGAAGCGCTTCATGGCGAGCATCCATCAGCTCCGTTTGACCAAGAAGAGGAACAAGCAAGACTGACAAAGCTTGCGGACGTCAGGCTTCTCGCCAAGGCAGCAACAGCTCAACCACCACCGCTTGGGCAGGGTGAGGAGGACAAGACGACGAGTCTCAACGCATCTTCATTGGCAGCCAAGCTCGCTGGCAAGCCTTCTCCAACAAGGTTTGGGGATCACGTCGGCTTGAAGGACCTTGCAGATGTGGTGCGTGCCATCAGACAGCACCATTTCATCAGCAGCAGACACGTCCCGCTCGAAGTTGCAACATGGGCATCAAGACATAACCGTGTCGATGTGACTCTTGACTCGGCCGCTGTCAAGCTTGGAGCTGTGTCTGCGCTTCCAATCGGCGGCGCGTCGATGGTAAGGCATGCAGAGCTTTTTCATTGGGCCTTTAGCGATAGCAGCAACGGCACAGCATCAGAAACACCAGCACTTGGTGGGAATGCATCTAATCAAGAGCCTGATGCGGATTATGAGGCATCATCCATCTTTGAGTACCTTGCCAAGGCTGCAAATGGTCTTCGCGATGCCACCAACCTCAATGCCGGGAAGCTTGAAGCCCCAGAGGCACCGGCACCAAGCTCTCCACCAGAGACCCCGCTTGAAGCAGCTGTGGCTGGAAAGCGTCCAGTGGTGCCCCCAATGCCTCGTACAGTGCTGCCTGCGGATCTGGAGCATGCAGACATTGAAGGGGATGGGATCAAGGCTGCCCCACCCCCAGAAATCGCGGCAGCAGTGGCCGAGAACAAAGCTTGGGATGCCAAGCGTAGGGAAATTGAGGGAGTGTGTGGGCCAACATCGTGGGTGTACGATGAGCTGACATGCCTAGATGACGAGGGCGCATGTACGCTCACACAGGATGCTCTGCTCCCCGCCAAGCAGAGACCCAAGCGTGGCCCCTCAGAGGATGGTCCGCTCATTGAGTCGAGATCAGCGTGTGAAGCTGCAGTTGATCTCATGTCGGGAGAGAGGGGGAAATGGAGCTTTGCCAACACCTTTGTGCCATTACCATATCCTGGTGCATTTGCTGCTGTTGTCAAATCCGGCCTCTTTAAACCCGTTGCGGACTTGCTTGAAGGAGGCATCGCCTCTGCAACAATGCTCTTACCCAGAGCACCAAGAGCAATGACTCAGCTTCCTGAGGTCCACCCGGCATGTGTCGCCACGCTTCCTTCTTATGGCAGCGGTTTTCTTGGGTCTCCTTCGTTGAGTCCGGAGATTGCGTGGAACCCAAAAGTTGTCGCTGCTGCTCTCAGTAGCACCGCATCCAGCCCACCACCAGATGGCCTCATTATCCCGTACGATTTGCGATCAGCTGTGGTGCCTCAAGCTGGATCTCTTTCAGCAGTTTGGCATGTCAAACAGCATGCGACTCTCTCTCCAACCCTTCCAAATGGTGCTGTGACCATCAAACCGCCCAAGAAGCTTAGCGAGGTTGTAACCAAGAAGGTTGGTTCCGGAGCCTCCGCACGGGCACTGTATGCTGTGCCTGCTGCTCTCTTTTGCCCAAACACGGTGCAGAGACCGATTGACTTGGCCGCGAGGATCCAGCGTCCAGACGTCGTCAACAGTCTGCTTTCTGCAGGCGGTGATGCATATTCATCTTTTGCGAGTCGGATTGTGGCTTTTCAATGGAGACAGATGCGCCTGAACAACATCTCGCATCCTGGTCTTCACGGTGTGATGGTTGCTGCTAACACCCACTGGAACTGTTTGCCTCGAACACTAGACTTTGGAGGATGTATGGGAGAAGGCGGATCCCCATTTTCGGATCCAGGTGATGCGTTATGTGATCCTGTTTCGCGAGAGGGCTGTATCTGCTTCTCTCCCGAGCCCCCAGAATCAACCCTAATGTGTGATGACTCTGATGGTCCACCAAAGCGCCTCAAGCCTCGGCGAAAGAAGAAGAAGAGGAAGAAGACGACCACAACCACAACGACGACCAAGAACAAGAACAGTAACAGCAGAAAAGTCAAGGCAAAGATGAAGGAGAAACAAGGCAAAGAGAAGAAGCCCAAGAAATGTGATCCTAACCCATTCACAAATTTGCTCTTCTTCCTATTCTGCATCATTCTCATGATTATTGAGGCAATTCTCAAGGCAATTATGGGCTTTACGCAGCTTGGAGCTTTGCCGGTCTCTCATTCGCTTGCGATTGACCAGCCACATGCATCGCACTTGGAGGCGTTCCCTTCATTGCTGCAGCAACTTGCCATGGATCGCGGTACAAGCCACATGCTCCTTCATCCGTCACATCTCACTGCTCTCTCTGGATGCGCAGCAGATCTGACACGTGATGAGACTTTTCGCTCGTGTTTGGATGACTTTGAGGCACTGCATCTGCAAGACTCTTCAGCCATGCCACACTCAGTGTCTGTGGTATTTCCAGACTGTGCAGAGCTTTCTGTCGACGGCCATTGTCTGCGTCTGGCCTCGACAGAAGACGACAAGGAGACTTTAGTGCCGCAACCTGTGTCAGAAGCTACACTACAAGCAGCAACAATGCTCCTTCAGACTGCAGCGACAGCATCAGATTCGTTGTCAAGTCTGGGCTCTGCTCCTCAAGAAGCAGCCTTGACCGCATCTCCAACTGCTGCTGAGGTTGAATCACCTCGCACTGCTATGATGCATCAGGTGCTTGGTGTACTCGATGACGGTTCTGGCAATGCGGCTGCAGACTTGCTTGACCCAAATATGGCCGCTCATGTGCTCGCCAACGTGCAACATCGCCCGATTGATGACGTCACTCCCTCACAGATCGGATATCTTGCCATGCCTGGCAATGCTGCACCCAAGACTCTGGAGGAACTTTCACAGCTATTAGAAGCGCACAAGCACACGCTTCAGACGCAGCACGCTGCCAACGGCGGTGATCTCAGCGGTGGCGCTGATTTGGCTGATTCAGATGGCCCAATTGTCGCCCTCGATATGCGTCGTGTCAACGCAATGGAGCAGCGGGTGCAGGAGCTGATGAAGCAAGGACGCACAGAGGCAAGTGCTGAGGAGCTTGGCATTGATGTTCCTCGTTTCGCCCAAGCTGCAGCAGCAGCGCGTGCATCCGGGTCTATGCCTTCGCTTGCCACAGACATCAAGGAGCTGTCTGCAGCGGCAGAGACTGTGCCCAAAGACGAGGCTGCCGAACGAGCCGCCACTGCCAAGACACTGAACCAGGCACTCCCAGTCGCTGGAGCTGGAACAGCAGCAGGATCAGCTGGTGGTGCCGGTGGTGGTGCTGCCAGCGAGGGCCCTGGACAAGCAATTGCAGCAGCAAAGGCCTCACAGCCAGCAGGAGCTATGGCTGTAGGAGCCCAAGCACGAGGTGGCACTGCTCCGTCTCCTTCCATGCCCAATATGGGCGCTCTCAGCAAGGTTATGGGCGCACTCAAGGTGTTGAAAAAGCTGGCAGATCTTGCCAAGGTTGGCGAGCCTGATGAGCTGATGAAGATTTTGATGATGCTCATCATGCTGCCATTTAAGATCATGCTTCTTGTGCCAATGCCAATTCCATTCTTTTTCCTCTCACTGATCTTCTTTCCTCTCTTGAAGCCTATCAAGGTACCCGGTGCAGTCCCTCCTCCGCCACCTGGAAGCACCCCATCACTGAACGATGTCCTCGGTGTGAACTCGCCCAGACCGCCAAGCAACAAGAATCTGCCTCCGTGTGTGTGCTTCTGCCCCGCAGAGGACAATGGCTTCAGTCCGCTGCCCCCACTATACGGTCACACGCTGGTCAGTGTTGATGGCGGTTTGAGTGCTCTTATGATTGGAGGGGCATGTAGCGAGTGGGATGATGGATCATACTCTGGTGATACACTCACAACGGGGGACTCTTGGGTGCTGCGGTTTGGCCAGGGGAACAACACAGAGGTGGCAAAGGCCATGGCTGAGGATCTCACACGAGTGTCTGAGAAGTTTGTCAATTTCACAATGAAGGCTGAGACAGACACGGTCCAGCATGCGCTGGACTTTGAGTCGCTTGTGAATAGTTATGACAGACGCACATGGCTTGCGCCTCCTCGTCGGCTGCGCGACCTGGCTCACACAGGTCATGTTTGGTGGCAGGTGGGCAACGATAGGCCAAAGGAAAAGTCATGGCAGCAGAAGCCTTATGGCAATGGTGGGCTCAGAATGCCACCCCGAATGGGCCATTCAGCCGTGGGGTTCTCTCGCAGACTTGGTGATAACAGCGCTAAGACTGTTGCTAGCTACCGCAAGGATTTCATTGAGAAGCGTGCTGCGGAGGATCCGTTTGCGCTGTTTGAGCAGAAGGAGGCACTGCTACCAGATCGCAAATCAGACAAGGGCAAATGGGCTGCAGTCGGTGCCATGTTACCCCAGGGCATTCAGCAGTACCTTGAAAACAAGTATGACGAGACGCTCGGACCGCTCGATTATGCAGCAGTGCAATCAAAAGCAGCAGCAGCTGCCAAAGCGGCGGCAGCAGAAGCAGCATCAAAAGCCTCTGAAGCTAAGAGTAGTACGGCCAAGGCATTTTTACAGACTGGAGCCAATGGTGGCTTGAGAGGAGGACATTCATTGCAGTCGGGCACTGAGGCGGAGGCCAATCTGCTGGATCAAGCCAGGTTGCGGCACGCACACAGGGCAGAGGCTGGAGAGGCAGATGACAGCGATCTCGAGCTTGTGTATAGCAAGGGCTGGAGTCCCCAAGGAGGTGTGGGTGGTCGATCGAACGGGACCTGGGTGCCGGTCCATGAAGATGGATGGGTTGGATATCGTGCAAACTCGAGCGATACGCTGTTTGACGCTGTGTTTGTGTTTGGTGGGTACTCAGCTGGTCAAGTTTTTGGTGATATGTGGACGATGTATCGATATGCCGACGCCAAGGCTAAAGGCTGCGCTGCACCTGGGAGCGATGGAATCACCTGTGGCATGAGCAAATCGCCTTCAGCCAAGGTTGAAGTCAAATGGATCAACGGTGCTGCGGTGGATCATGTTGCTCGCCAGCGATTCATCTCTGGCAAGACTGCCAACGACAAACTGACACTGAAACTGGAGGCAATCAAGCGTGGAAACTCTGAGTACCGCCGCAATCATGGCCGCGGCAAGGGTTTTGATAAGCGTCCCGTTCACGTGAGGGATGACTCGCCGCTGCACTGGGTGTGGGAGTGGCATGACGTCACGAACAAGGTCAAAGGTACTCTCCCCTCGCCTCGCCACGGCCACGGTGCTACCAAGGTTGGAGGTGAGTTCATGGTCCTTGTTGGAGGTGAAGGCCCCACGCAGAACAAGTACGCGGCACCTGCATCAGCTGCAGACAAGGCTATAGCAAAGGGCGCCGGTGCTGCACCCATGGGAACAGGCAGAGTGAGTGCTACAGAGGCAATGGATGGAGTCATGCCCGGTGGTCGTTTGCTTACGGCTTCCAAATTCTTCAACGATGTGCACATCTTCAATACGCCCACAATGACTTGGCTTGATGTCAAGGTGCACGGCGGAGACGGATTTGCACCTCGAGCTCAGCATGCTGTTGCAGCATCTGGATCCATGGTCTTTGTATTTGGAGGCAGAAACGGCGGCGGTGGACCGCTTGGCGATATGTGGCAGATTCGACTACCTTGCGTGCAACCTCCGCCAAGCGATCTTGCCTCTGTGGTTGCGGCATACGCGTCTCCAGCTGTTCTGCCTGTCACACGGACTGGAATCAAATGCTCAGCCACAGTAAAGGATATGGCAAGTGCCAAGCCTGGTGGGATGCCAAAGGCGCTGTATCTGACGCGAATGAGCGTCACTGGAGCCACTCCTACAGCTCGATTTGGCCATAAACTGCTCGTTGTGAACCAGCAGCTGCTGGCTGTGGGAGGATTTGGCTCCGGAGTCGGAGACGGAAATTGGCGCAACCGGCTCGATTCCTCTGGCTTGCGCATTGAATCTGCACCAATTGATGTTGGTCTGCCAATGGTGACGAAGATAGGACCGCCCGTGCTCTCTGCATCTGGTGCTGATCCTGTGAGCGGTCTCACCAGCACACGTCTCATCGTGTTTGGTCGTGGATTTGGCTCGTGCCCCCTGTATGGATGGGCCTGGGTAGGCGGTACCAACCGCTGTGTAGCCGGGTGTAAGGGATGGAAGACACGTCCTGGCTTCATTGCTAATGCCGAAGATGGTGGGCGTGCAGACACAAAGCTGTTTGACGGCACAAAGGCCTCTGACAAGGTCAAGGCAATGCGCGACGCTGCTCCAGATGGCACTGCTGAGTGCAAGGAGGACGATCTTGATACATGGGCTGGTAATAATCCGATTGCCCCGACAGTGGCAATTGGTGCGACCTTTTGTGAGAATCTCGTGTGGTTCTCACCCTTCACCATGTCATGCATGGTGAGGACGCCTCTGGTTGATCCAGAATTCGATCCCCTGGAGGCATACCCTGTCTACGTCACCTTGCCCGATGGCCGAAACAATCATGAGGCTGCAGTGGCTGCTGCCCGCGAGGCTGCTGCTGCTCCCCTGTCACCAGAGGAGGCTGCGGGCTTCTTCATGGAGTCAGACGCTGCTGGTCTTGAAAAGCTTGGCAAGCAGCCACCAGCTCCTGCATATTGGGGCGAAACCACGAGTGTAGGCAGCGGTATCAGCGCGCTTTACGGCGATAAGGAAGACGATGCCAAGACACCTTCGTTGATCGAGGTGGATGCGGCCGCGGAATCAGAGGCGGCCAGGCGTCTGGATGTGCATCCACACACGGTGTTGGCTTCGTTGTTGCAGGTTGCAAGCAGCGAGAATCCTGACAGGATTGATCTGGTTGAGGCGCGCACTCACTGGCTTCACCTGCTTGGACGCACAGCAAGAGACACTCGCAAGGCCGCTGTTCGAGCGCTTGAAGACACTGCCGTGTCGTCTGATGAGCTGGCTCATGCGCATGATGAAGATGTGAGATTCCAGAGCATTCAGGCATCACTGGCGGATGCCGCCCTATACAAGATCCAACGTGAGGCTCAGTCTCTGGTCTCCAATGGCACGGATCCTGCTGTGTTGCTCCAGGCCGCAGCCAAGCATCGGCTTGACGCACAGTTCCACAAGGCCATAGCAGAGAGATCAAGAGCAATGGCAAAGACTGCTCGAGCTGCAGCTGATGCGGCTGCGATGAGAGCTGCACGTCTTGCAGTTGGTGCTGCTGCTCGCAATGATGCAGACGCCAACGGCGGATCTCCTGTCGGCTTGGGGTCTCGAGTTCTTCAGTCTGTGGTGCGGGTTGGCGCACCCATGCTGGCTGTGACATACCCAGACACCATGTCTGATAATCCAATGCGCGGACCTGTGGTGCTTGTTGGCCGTGGGTTTGGCAAATACGTCTCGTCCGACTCCAATTCTGTGCTCAAGAACCAGCCAGCTGGCAGTGTGGTGTTTGATTTGTATGGGCGCGGGCCGCCACAAGTCGCTGCATGGTTTGGCGATCGCCCCTGCCTGCGCCTCATGGTTGTGAGCGACAATGTAGCAGTTTGCGGCTGTGTAGCTCGCGGGCCTGAGATCGATCGGGCCAAACTGACTGCAATTGCCAATCTTACTGATCCAGCCAAGTTTTCATTGATGCAGATCTCCGGTCTTGAGGTGTTAGAGGAGCAGAAAGACACACTCGCAGGACTGATCCACTCTGACAGCTATGACTATGGCGATGTGTTCATCTCCTCCCGATCTCCACAACCAAACTGGCCCGTTGACCCAACAATGGCGGCAGAAGCAGCCGCGCCATATGGCACAGCTATTGTGTATCGCCGTGGCCGCCCGAGCAATCTTCGCAAATTCAAGATCTTGCCGCCTCCAACTAAGCCGCCAGTGCCCGAGCTCATCTTTGAAGGAGAGGCAGATACCATGTCCGAGTCTCTCATTGAGTCTCTCATGAACTCTCCACCATCAAGCAAGAAGAAGTCCTCTCCGCCCAAGAAGAAGAAGAAGAAGCCTAAGAAGCCTAAGAAGAAGAAGAAGAAGAAGAAGGGCAAGGGTAAGCCACCAGCAAACCCTTTGCCTCAGCCGGAACCTGAGCCTGTGGAGACGTACCCGCAAGGCATGGATTTCAGTGCTTTTGGGGCATTCAAATCGACTACTGAAGGTGGCCCAGCCTTCTTAGTCAATGCTGATCTGTACCTCAAGACAGTTGTGCGAAGTTGTCCCACTATGAAAATTCTGCAGCCTACAGTGGCAGCAGCTGTCTCGCTGGCGTCGACCATCACTGGTCTTGAGACTTCAGCAGTTAGCTCTGGTCGCTCACCAACAATGGGTGTTGTGAATGCCCCAGCGGTCCCAGCAAAGGCTGTGAGGCAGCTGAGTCCTCTGCAGGCTTTTGGTGAAGCCTCTGTCAAGTACTATCCCAAGGGCGTTGGAAAGCCACCGTCTGCCGGTGGTGGAGCAACGTCTTCTTCTTCTTCTTCGTCGTCGTTCCTTGAAACCGCAGAGACTGACACAGGATCTCCGCATAGGCACCATCTGGGTGAAAAGGCTACAGCTCTCCCTCACAATCGCTCACCAAAGACAATCTCAGCAGACACTGCTTGGATCATCAACGATGATGCTGATTGTGATTCTTCTGCTGCTGATTCAAGGTTTTCACAATGCACCAAAAAGGACAATGAGATGCACCAGTCCTCTGCCGGCCTGTGTGCCATACGCGTGCCGTCGCTGGAGCACCAATACTCCACGCACCTTGCCGGCCACGAGGGGACTGTGGTTACTGAAGGGTGTGGCTGTGGTGGTTTACTTCGCACTGCCCTGTCAAGTGATTCTAGTGCGCGCTCTGTGATGCGTGTGCCTGGCAGGACTGATCCCCTTCATCACAGCAGTTCGGAGATTTCAGGCAAGGATGTCTCTCCACGGTGCAGACAGAGCCTATCCCGATACGGCTGGACTCTCGGCTGTGTGGACTTGGCCCGCACATTTGCTGACACGTGTGGGCACTGGGACGCGGGGTCTCCTGGTCTCCGAGATCCCAATGATCCACAAGATGGCGATGACGACAAGCCTGATTTCTTCCGTAAGCTCATTGAAGCGGCATCTGGAACCGGTTGGAGACCTCAGTCATTCAAGCAGTCGCACAGTAGCAGCATAATGACCGATGAGCAGCAGTCGACCCGTTTCACCGCCACACAAGCGCGTGCAGCAACGGAGGACAGTCTCAAGGCGCTGGCGCGGACCAAGGCTCTTATTGAACGCTCGCTGAGCGCGAATAGCCGAGCAGTGGCTGAGAAGGCCGATGAGTTGCAGCTGGAAGACGAGGAGGCCAGCGTATCTAGCTCCTCATGGCTGCCAACCCACGGCATTAACTTTGAGGGCGAGGCTCATGCTCAGGACGCACTGGAGACGGAGCAGGCCGAAAAGGACGCTGACAGCGTATTTGACGCTGATCTGGATGTAGCAGAAGTCAGTGGAGGCGGGCGGAGGGAAGGCGCCTCCCAGGAGATTGAGGGCTCTGAGATGAGGCGTATGCAGGGCAGGGGGCGGGAATCCATGGCTGCACAGGTCTCAGAAGCCCTTCAGGATGCGACTGTCACTGGCCTCAATGAGCAGGGACTAATGCCATCAGCAATGGAGGCACTCAAGCAAGCTGGTCTTGGCTGGGGTGCGAGTCTCTTGCAGAGGGTGGCTGGTTACAGTGACAGAGTCATGGCACGCAACCGTAAGCGGTCTCTCCAAGTCATGCCAGGGTCACTTGAACCTGCTGCTCAAGAGACGGTCATGGGGTTGCTGCAGGCAGCTGGTAGGGCTGCACTCCCTGCAGGTGTGGCTGCCTTTGCCGAAACGGCGCCAACAGATCTGGAGAGTCTAGCCCTGACTCGCTCTATCGAATCAACGGAGATGCCTGGCTTTGAGTCGCGCCTAGCGCAGCAGGCCAGAGAAGAGGAGCTTGGTGACTGGGCTGGTGCGTCAGGCGATGGCAGAGACGCTGCTGATGCTGTGCCAGGTCTCAAGGTGACAGCTGCAGAAGCGATACTGGGACCGGCACTCCGATCACAATGTCGCGCACTGCAGGAGCTATTGCATTCGAGGTGCGGTTCTCTCACGCCACTGCAGCGTGCATTGCCCCGTATGATGGCTGTTGGTGCAGCAAGAAGCGATAAGGCGTCCGCGGCGGCCACACTGGCTCGATTATCAACCGAATCCGAAGCATCTGCGTCTCAAGATCCACTCTTTTCCTCCCCTGGTGAACAAGGCGACTCGCCACAGGTGGGCCAGTCCACAGCACATGAATCCCTCCCCGAAGTTGCAGCCGCAATGCGAATGCTTGGCTCCTCCGGGCATATCAGTGTGGCTGGGCTTGCTGCCGAGCTCAATGCTAACAGCACTGGAACAAGCCCAAGATTCGCGACCCACGAGAGCATGCACGGATCAAGATCCTCCACCACTGCTGTTGCAGCAGCCACCGCTTTCCGCGCTGCTATGGCGGCAAGTGGCGTGTCTGGAGATCCTGGCAAGATTACAATTGGTGAGGTTCCCGCATCCGGTGACGTCCAGCCACAGCCCGCGCCTGCACGCAAGCCAATGCCACCCCTTGATGCTCCAATGCTAGGAGACATTATGGAGGCCCCGGTTGCGCTTTTTACGCGTCCAGATAGTGCGTGCTTCCAGGGCAAACCGCTCTCACCGAGACACTCCTTTGACGCTGTTCTGCTAGGTGATGCCAAGACGATTGTGGCATATGGTGGTCTGTCAGAGGTTGCTGGAGATGTGCTCAAGTACAATTTGATCGCTGGCCTGCCACGAGTCACGCAGAGAGTGAGTAATTCAACAGCTCTCATCATGCAGATTGCGCCCATCGATGCAGCTGCCGCCGGCTTTTCAAGGTTTGCATGCTCTGCAGAGCAATCCGAGCAAGTCAGATCAACTCGACTGCTCCCCGATGATGCTTGAGAGCAGTCAAAAAGTGTCTGTGTTGAATGAGTGAGTGACGATTGTATTAATGTGTTGTGTTTTGCAAATGGACCATACAACATGTTTCATCAGGTGCGAGCGCGCGTTTTTGACTGACTGGGGGTGGGTGAGAAGAAGAGAGCATTCAAGTTAGGAACAGCAATCTGGGAAACCGTCAGAAACCATTCATTCGTATCATTAATCATCTGCGTCTCTGTGTCTTTCGCGGGT
>CALZMX010026540.1:0-14151 GCA_945788115.1 Cafeteria burkhardae | reverse complement strand
CCTCTAATCCGTCGGTCAACCACAGGTTGTACCGGGTGTAGTTGGTGATTCGCTCATCAACGAAACAGTTTCGTCGACAGGTTGCGGGTTTGTTTTGTCAGACCCCAATCTGTGTTACTGTGGTGGCAACGAGTTTTCCCCGTAGCCGCCAAATCTCGAATCAGCCATCATGCTGAAAGCTTCGTTTGCAGCCATTGTGGCTGCTGCTGTCGCGGTGATGCTCACACATCCCGCGCACGCACTCGTAGAAAAGCTGCGCTGGCACACCCTTGCGGGAACCGGCGCTACCGTTGCACCCCGTGCAGATGCAATGCTTGCGGCGAATGAGACGCACGTTCTTATCCACGGCGGATATGGCCCCAACGGCGAGCACGGCAACCAGCAGCAAGACTACGCAATCAGCCTTGCTGACGGCACGTGGACGCGCCTGTCCCGATCAGGCAGCTCTCCAGTGACCCGCGATGCTGCAATGGTCACTTATCGTAACCGAGCATGGGTCTTTGGTGGATACTCCTCCTCGTTCACCAGCACAGGTCTCACCAGCACCGTCCGTCGCGCGACACTCAACGATGACAACACCGTGACCTACGCCCTCATCAGCCAGACCAACACCGGTGCCCGCGGCTCTAATCGCCGTAACCACGCCGGTGTGTTCACACCCCGCTGTGGAGGCAGCGCAACCCGGCAGTGTCTGACCTTCCACGGTGGTCACAACCTCGGCTCCACCACCTACTACACCGACACCCGTGTACTGGACAACATCCAGGGTGGCTCACCCAGGTGGCAGCGCCCTGGCAACTCGTACACGAACAACCCAGGTAGATCTGCCGATGCTGCTTTTGACCCTGACTACACGGGCACTGGGGCTGTTCTCTTTGGCGGTCGGACTGGCAACGCTGCCAGCACAGCTACCAATAATGTCTATCTCTGGTCGACTGCAGGGTTTGCTGACCGCCCGGAAACTCATGGTAATATCGGCACTGCTGCTAATGGCAAGACAGCCACACAGAGCTCCACTTACCGCAACAGCGCTAATTACGACGCCAGCAACGCCATTGATGGACAGACGGGCAGCTACAGGGTATCCAGCAACAGGTGTACGCACACCAATACAGAAAACAACCCATGGCTTCAGATCGATCTGAAGCGCGTGTACTCACTCTCCCGTATCAGGGTTCACAACAGGCGTGATTGCTGCTCAGACCGCATCACTGGCTTCCAGGTGTGGGTGAGTGACAAGCCAGACATCGCTGATGTCCTCTCTGAGGGCTTCCTCTGTCCAAACCCCTATGACACAATCACCTCCAACTATGCCGATGTGCCGTGCATCACAGCAGGCCGCTATGTCACCATCCGTATCCCCGGTAACAGCAAGATCTTGTCAGTGTGTGAGATCGATACATTTGCTGCGCGCTTCTACACCTGGGCACAGCTCTCAGGTACCGAGGAGGTCGCGAATGACCGTCCAACTCGCCAGTCCAGCTTTAGCCAGACCAACTTTGACAACTCACTGCGTGCTGTCGACGGCCGCACCAACACTGCGTGGTCCAGCGGCACCTGCTCTCATACCGCGTGGCAGACAAGCCCTTGGTGGTACGTTGACATCCTTGAGTCCCGCGAGATCCAGTCTGTGCAGATCTGGGAGCGGACGGACGCCTGCTGCCGAAACCGCCTGGCCAACTTTGAGATTCGCGTTGGCTTTGGATCTCGCTGGCAGGATGCCGCCATCTGTAAGAAAGTCACCACCATCACCACTTCCGGGACATTCACATGTGACGAGCCCATTGTCGGTCGCTCCGTCTTTATTGTCATTCCCAGTACGGTCAATCGCGTCCTCTCACTCTGTGAGGTTAAGGTGTGGGCACGCAAGCTCAGGAACCTGCCTGCCCCCCGCTACAGTCACGCACACGCTGCTGCAAGGGGCATGGTCTACTACTTTGGTGGTGTTGGTTCAGATGGCGAAGTTATGAATGACTTTCATGTGTTCGATACCTACGCCAATGAGTTCCGTGTGCAGGACGCAATGGTTGGGGTTGACCCTGCAGCCGGCTTCACAGCGCCTGTTGCCCGTGCAATGGCTTCAATGATCATATCTGCTGGCTCCGCAGACAACCTTGTCCTCATTGGTGGCCGAACCGAGGCTGACGCTGGCGATCTCCTCATTGATGCCCACAAGGTTCAATTCCGCACCTGTCCAACCATGCAAAGCATCGATGCCGGTGTTGACACAACTACATGCGATCGTGGTGTGTGTTTCTACACGTGCAAGGCTGGATTCACAGACGCCAACGCAATCGTTGCCGAGACGGGCACACAGCGCCCGGCTGTATGCACCCCCGATGGCTTCTACATTGGTGCCAACAATATCCCATTCTGCCGTGCTCCTCTCCCACCCAAGCCGGCCGCCGCACCCACACTGGCTCTGCCCGCAGGCATGCACGAGGCCATCAACGTGACTTGGAACCCCGTTGCCGACACGTCTACAATGAAGGTCGACGCCTACCGTGTGCGCACCGCACCGGCAACGTACGTGGATCATTTCTCTGGGTCAGGTGTACTCGGTGAGGGTTGGACCTTTACTGCAGGTGGCACCCAGGGCAACCGATTCGAGTACACGGGTACGGGCGCGATTGGTCTTCTCGGCCAGGCTGGCACAAACTGCTGGCAGACGTGGCAAAGGTCATGTTCCCGCATTCTGCGCAAGCCCCCACCAGCACTCAGTGAATCCTACACTATCGAGACTCGTGTCAAGTTCGATGTGAATTACATCAAGGATAATGTGTTTGGCGGTCTGGTTTTGTGGAACGAGCGAGCTGGGCATCATGCGATCTACTGGGGTATCCGCCGTAGTGGTGGTGTTTTCCAGGTCAACATGGAGTCAGCTAGTCGCAATTGGGTCACGCGCACCATCACATCCGCAGGGCAGGTATCACTCAGAGTCACTTTCAATGCTGACGAGGGCATGTGGTCATTCGCATACCGCACTGAGGACTATGACACACTCGGACGCGAGAACGATTGGATCATCTTCTACAGCCGCCTTGGTGACAACCAGATTGCCGGTGGCCGCCCCCCTCACGCACAGTGGAGTGTCGGGCCCATGGTCAAGACATGGGGCGGAACCGCAAAATTCTGGTGGGATTACATCAAGATCTCGCCGCGTGCGTGCGATCTGGTCGGCTCCGAGCGCCTTGTCGACGCCGGCACGACTGCCGCGGTCGTACAGGGTCTGACCGTTGGATCGGATTATAGTTTCACCGTGCAAGCACGCTCTGCTAACGGAGGTTGGGGCCCCGAGTCGGACGTCTCTGCCACCCTCAAACCTGTGGTCAAGCCCTCAGACTCGTGGGTCAACGTCGCGCTGCGCAAGCCAGTTAGACAGATCTCGACGGCCTACGATGGCCCAGCCACTCAGGCAGTGAACGACGTGACTCCCTACGTCCCCACCAACAGCCACTACGGTTGTACCCACACCTGGTGGCACAGCGTTGCCTGGTGGACAGTGGATCTTGAGCGCGAGGAGGACATCAAGGACATTCGCGTCTTTGGACGCGCCAATTGCTGTCAGAACCGCCTGTGGGGTATGGAAATCTGGATCGGAAACAACAGAAATGCATACAACGCAGAAGGCAATACGAGGTGCCCACCAGATGCTGTACCTTATAGCTGGACCAATGCAGAGAATGGTCAAATCCCAATCAGCTGTGGTCTCAAGGGACAGCATGTGTGGATTGTCAGTTTCAACAACTACCAGACGCTCTGTGGTGTGCAGGTCTTTGCGGCCAACAAGTGTCCGAACGACAGAGCCTCGGGCGGTGCTGATCTTCGCTCGGGTAACGACTGCACATCAGCCACTACAGGCGCCTCGTGTAACTCACGTTGCCCCACAGGCAAGGTTGCCACATCCGGCTCCGACACAGCAACCTGCACCATGGGTGAGTGGAGTGCAGCACCGCTTCGCTGTGAGAGTGCCTGTACGAGTCTCGTGGCACCAAAGGGCTCAGCAAGGTGCGAACACGCGATCTTCCGTGAGGACTTCAATGACGCGTCCACAGCACTTCGTCGATTCAGCTCTGCCAACCCCGTCGACTCAGCCCTCGATGAGATCTTCCATGCCGTGGACAACCAGCTGGTAGTCGGCGGCAACGAGGTGTGCCATCCCAACTCGGTGCTCCTCGCACAGGACGAAGGAGTGCGAGGCGCACAGGGTCAGACTATCACTCGTGTGCGCGTTATGACTGACTCACAGGCAGGAATTGCTTTCCGCGCCCTCAACCAGAACAACATGTACGCCGCCCTCCTCGATTTTGAGAGCTCTGAGCACGTTGTCATCGTGGTGCAGGACGGTGTTACAACTGAGCTGGATCGTCGCAAGTTCGCCATCCGCCCACAGGAGTGGCATACAATCACCGCGGATGCCTATGACAAGTATGTTGTGGTCTCTGTGGACGACACAATCCAGCTCTTCAACGTGACCTCTGTGCATCTCGCAACGGGAGCCTCCGGTGTGTGGGCCATGGGGGCTGCCAAGTTTGATGACTTTAGCGTCTCGGTACCATGCCCACCACCAGCTGATGGCACTTCAATTGGCGAATGCACTCGTGCTGCAGCCAGCGACACTTGCTCGTTCACCTGCCGCAACGGCTTTGAGCCCAGTGGTGATGCTTCACGCACATGTGTTGCAGGCGCAGTAGGCACAACCAACACCTGGACAGGCACTCAGTTCAACTGCAAGATTCGTCCACCCATTGTCCAGGACGCCAACAGGACTGTGGACGAGAACTCCCCACGAGGAACGGCAGTCGGTGCACCGGTGCCCGCAGAGCTCGAGGCAGACGGTGAGCAGATGCAGTTTGCAATCACCGGAGGAAACACTGGCAATGCCTTCCGCATCGACCTCTGTTCCGGTCTCATCACTGTTCACAACCAGAACGCCCTCGACTATGAGACCATGCCCATTTTCGAGCTTACAATCGACGTCAGCGTGTCGGGATACGATGACAGCAACGCAACCGCCACTGTGTGGGTGCGCCTTCAGGACGTGGATGAGGCGCCCACGCTCTCAGACACCAGGCTCAACGTGTCAGAGGCGGCAGCACACGGCACCTACATCGGCAAGGTCACTGGCTACGACCAAGAAGGAGACATTCTTGGCTACGAGGCGTCGTTTGACCAGTCGGAGGGTCTCATCCGAGTCGACCGTACCACCGGCACTATCACTCTTGATCGGGCAGCTGTTTCAGCAGCACAGGGTGCCACCATCCTCAACTTCGAAGCTGGCACGATTGCAGGTCCAAAGCTCCTCATGATCATTGATGCCTACCAGGTCAACAACACCGCCCTACGCGCATCTGCATTTGTCACGGTTGATATTCTTGACGCCAATGATGCCCCCAGGCTCACACCTGGTCAGGTTCTCAGCATCGACGAGACGGAAGTAACCTCATCAACTGTGCCAGCCACCATCTCTACCCGTGTTGTTGCCACGGACGAAGATACAGCATCGTTTGCTTCTCCTCTGACGTTTGCGTTTGTCACGGATGTTTCCTCTGGCAAGCTTGTGGGCAATGTTACTTCTTTTGCAGGCAAGGTCGTGAATGTTCTGCTCACCACTGACGGGACGGCAACTGGAGCGGATTTGTTCACTCTCAACGCCTCCACAGGCGCTGTGACCGTAGCCAACACCCCAAACGGGATCACACAGTGGACCGCTCAGCGATCCTTCCTCACCAGCACCGGCATCCTGGCCCGACGGGAGTTCATCTTCGCCATGAGAGTGTCTGACCAGCCGCTGGCCGGCGGCAGCCTGTCTGACACCGGCATCGTCACGGCTGTGATTGACGCAAACATCACCGCAGAGCCAGTGATCGAGGGTGTAGCGCTTGCCTACCCTGGGGCAGTCCAACAGGGAGTCATCAGCGGTCGGCTCTCGACCGCAGGTGGCCAGATTGTCAACATCACTGGCCGCTCCCTTGCTGGCGTCGTGAGTGCAGCGTGGATCTCCAAGCAGCGTACCGACCTGCCAGGAGCCCCATGGCGCGGGTTCAACCTGACCAACTGCCAGAGCGTGTCCCTGTCATTAGTGCAGTGTGAGTCTCCTGCAGGATGGGGAACGAACCTGGATCTGCACCTGGTCATCGGGGGCACGCGAGCAATCCGCGGTGCAGCGCTGGCCCTATCGTACTCATCTCCAACAATCGATGCAATTGACTACGCCAGCAGCCTTCCCACACGTGGCGGCCCAACACCCCCAACACCTCCAGCCACTGGTGCGGCGCAGCCCATCACACTCCGTGGCTCTAACCTGGGTCCTATGGGCGTGCCAGTTCGCTTCGAATACGTCAGTGTGACGCTGTTTGATTCTGCAGTAGCAGGCACAGTCGCTTGGCAGCAGTGCATTGGCACCGCTGTGACGGCCAACTCGGTAACGGTCCAGTGTACCGCACCACCCGGCGCAGGGCGCGACCTTGCATGGCGCTACGTCGTGGACTCCGATAACATCGACGGTGCTGCCTGGTACAGCTCTCAGACCGCTGGAGCCGCTTCACAGACGCTGATGGCTTATGCCGGCCCTGTCATCACCTCAGTCACAATCAGCCCCGCCAGCAATGGCGGCACGCTTGACAACCTGGACACAATGGGTGGTGAGATCTTGCGCATCACCGGAGACAACTTTGGCCCGTTGGGCACTGCCACAGAGGCCAAGCTTACGTATGCCTACGACAGCCCAGTGCGCGCGTCCTCTCCCACTCTGGCAGCAATCCAGATGCCCCTCGAGTCATGCACACGGCCGGTGGCCGTTTCTGTGCACTCCATCATCGACTGTGTGCTGCCCACAGGTGCAGGAACCGGTCTCGTTGTGGACCTCACCGTGGCCTCGCAGTCCTTGTTCGGTGCCACCGATTCGACCAACACCAGTGCGATCAACACCACCGGCACGACGACAGATCTGCGCCAGCGTCTCAATTACGCAGGGCCGGTCATCTCGTCCGTGTCCGGACCGGGTGCATCGGGCGCTTCAACTCGTGGAGGCGAGCAGGTTGTGATCAGAGGCTCCAACTTTGGACCGGTACTGCTCTCCAGCTTTGGCTCTATCGAATCGGTCGTGTATGGTGCCGAACGCATGCCAATCTACACAGCACTTGACTGCCGCGTGACCCAGTCTATCGTTACGGGTGCCTTTGGAGGAGAGCAGGTGGCCAACTGCCTCACATCAGAGGGTGTCGGTGCGGGCCATTCGTGGCGCGTTCAGATTGCCTCCCAGGTGAGCCCGTGGAACGATGCAAACACCGGCTATGGTGCTCCCATCGTTGCGTCCTTTGGCGATATCGGATCTCTCGACGCCAACACGCGTGGCAGCGAGGCAATTGCGCTTTATGGCTCCAACTTTGGTCCGGCAGCCCTCGTGAACGCTCTCACCGGCATGGCCAAGCTGCACGTGGAGTACAATGTTGTCCTCACCGACCTCACCACCGCAGCACTCATGGCAGCACAGGCAGCCACTGCCTCAATTCAGGTGGGCGCCTCCGGAGTTGCCGAGGATGGCCTGAGAGTCAATTTCACCGCGACTGGCTGCTCCGTGCAGCAGGACCACACGCTCATCGCGTGCACTACCGCCCCTGGTGCCGGTGCGGCGCTGGCATGGAGCGTGACGATTGACTCCCAGCTGAGCAGGAGCCCGACTACCAACTACGCGCCTCCACAGATTGATTCCATCACGCTGTTTGATGATGAGGCAATGACGACACCAGCCGCCCTTGCAAACCCCAATGGTGGCACGTGGGCACTGCTCACCGGTGACTACTTTGGCCCGAGTGACGCCCGTCTGCCAAACTACGCAGGCACGACCTCGCTGATTCAGTGGATCTCCACCGGACCGTCCGGCAAGGAGTACCTCCCGCTGGCTGTACGGCACCTCGACCATTCCAGAGTGCTCATTCGTCTGCCCCCAGGGTACGGTGAGGGACTTGTGGCTCAGCTTGCTGTTGCAGATCAGGAGTCAGCCGTGAGCTCTGCAACGTTTGACTACGCCCGCCCTGTGTTGGTGTCTCTGACCCCGTCAAACGCTGACACTTCAAGGCCACTTGGATCGTCTGCTCCCGCCTACATCGTGGTCGAAGCCCAGAACCTGCCCATCAAGGACCCTTCCGTGTCCATCGTCGTTGTCTTCGGCCGCCTTGGCCGCGGGCAGATCGTCCTCCTGCCCACCCCCTTTGCCAACGAGGGCGATTCCATCGCTGTCAATGGCAACCAAAAGGTGCGCTTTGCACTCCCCGCACACGGTGCCGGCGTGGATGTGCCTGTCAAGCTGGGTGTCGTCTCGGCATCTCTCGCAGCAGCGGCAGCAGCCAACGGGTCCACAATCAGTCCCGCCAGCGTGCGCTTCGAGTCGCCGTGTGATACAAACCTGGACGGAGCCACAGGTGCTCCTGCCTGCCTCTTCCGTTTCAACACGCCCGTCGTGGAGAGTGTTGCCCTCAGCAGACCCGCGTGGGCAGGCGGCTCGAACCGCACCGACGCGGTTGAGCCCTGTCCGTTCGGAATGGTGCCGGCTGTGACCTGCCAGTCCAAGGCTCCCAGCTCCGAGGTGTTCCGGTGCAACAGCGGAACCATCCGCCGTATCACCTTTTCTGGGCGTTCCTTCGGCTCCAAGACGGCCGATACAACGTTCGGCACCGATCGCTGTCTCGAACTCGACACCCGCTCAGCCCTTGGTCTTGGAGGCCAGCTCTTCTCTGCAGCCGATGCGTTTGTGTCTCGCTGGGACGACAACCGTGTAGTGGCCTACATTGACTTTAACAGCGGTCTGGTGCGCATGACAGTCCGCACACCGGAGGATAACGCAGGTGTGGAGCAGCTCCAGCAGGTGCAGCAGGACTTCACCACGGAGTCTCCCAGCATCGCTCGCAGGGAGGGCGCCTTTGAGGACATCCCCACTGCTGGCGGGCGTATCCTCACGCTCTATGCCCCAGAGCTCGACAAGTTCTCTTCTGTGCAGGTTCACGTTGCAAGCTCTCTCCCCACGCCAGCTCCGCTGGAGCTGCTCGATTCTGACGGGCAGTACAAGGCCATGGCGCTGGATCACACCCGGTTTGCGACCGTTCAGGAGCTTGGTGAAACGCTCTACGTTGTCCGCTTCAAGGCCCCAGCCGGCCATGGCACCGGAGTGCGCGTCATCCTCCGCGGCAACACCGCCGGCTCGCCCGTAGACTCGGATACCGCTGCTGAGCTCTCGTACGCTGCTCCAAGCCTTTCGAGTGTTGATGTCGGTGTCTTTGATGCAGTCACTGGCGCCATGTCGTGGCAGGCTGTGCCAGAGGATGTTGGCCGTTTCACCGTCCGTGCCCGCACTCTGGGCACGTTTGTGCGCCTTCGAGGAGCCAATTTCGGACCGTGTGCCAAGGCCTTTGTGGGCGCTGGAGCCCAGTTTGGCACGTTCTTGTCCGCAGCAACAGCCTTTTGCACTGCCGTACCTTCTGTTGACACCGAGGGCTTCAATGCCACTTGGACGTCACCTGTTGCAACCAGGCAGTTCGATCGCATCACGGCGTGTGATGCTGCAGATGGCACCACGCACGAGTGTGTTGTTGTCCCAGTCCCGCCCGGTCAGGGCACAGGCGTATCTGTAGCAAACGGAGGCACTGGCTTCCAGGTTCAGCTGTCAGCAGCCACTCGCACCACGAGTGATCCGTCACTCGGTGCAAGCGCCACCCGCGTAGCCCTCCTTCGTTACATTGCCCCTACCGTGCTCAGTGTCGCGCGTGCCGGCTCCTCTGCGGCCCTGCCAACTCGTGGCGGCGTGCCAATCCGTATTACCGGCTTTAACTTTGGCGAGCTGCCTCCCCTTGGTGACCCATCTTCCACAGCGCTCGCTGTGCGTATCGGGAAGAGGGATCGTACCGCAGGCGCGCCTGAGGGTGCCTTCCTCTGGTCGCTCGACTGCACCTCCCCGCAGCGCATGAGCCACACCATGATCGAGTGCACTCTCCCCGAAGGCGCAGGTGATGCTCTGGATGTCGAGGTGCGTGTTGCAGGCCAGGGATCTCAGTCAACCGATCCGGGCACGCTCGCATACTCTCTCCCCTATGTGGGGGCGATCATTGTCAAGTACAACGACACCCACGAGGAGTGTGTTCGCACAGCAGCTGCTGCGTCTCTGGCCATGGCGCCTGGTGGCACAATGGCATGGCCTGCAGCATGCCTCTCTGCGGTGTCCAACAGTGCCTCCAACCCGGGTGGCCTTCGCCTCGGCAACATCCCAACCGCTGGCGGCATCAACGTGACCGTTCTTGGCGAGAACTTTGCCCGCCGTGGCCTCCGTGTGCCTCTGTGCGTGTTTGCTATCTGGGAGGGCGCCACTCTGGACCCCATCTGTGAGGACAACGGCTCTGACCGTGTTGAGAGCTTTGTGGGTGAGGGCCAATTGCCCCCATCGTCCGTATACATGCACGATCACAACATGATCAAGTTCCAGCTCCCAGCAGGTGCTGGTGCCCGTCGTCTTGATGTGCTGGTTGGCGGCGCTCGTCTGTCATCGGGAGCGACATCTCGTCGCTCACTCGCCGGGGCAGGTGGCTCTAGGCCCCTCCTCCTCGCCTCCTCGCCTCGTGTGGATTTCATTGAGCCTGTGAGAGGAACGACTCGTGGTGGATCTGCTATCCGTATCAGTGGGCTGCACTTTGGCCCAGACATGTCTGGATTCAACGCATCTCTTGGTGGCTCTGCCCTGGCTGGCGGCCGCTTCGTAGACCCGAGCAACCCTGTCATCACTCGTCCAATCTCTGCTGCACTCGCTGTCACTGCGCCTACACATTACCTTGTGGTACACTTTGGAAGGCGCTGTGTGACCAACTCGCCCGAGGTGGTTCAGGAGTTCGGTTGCAGTGTTGGTGGAGTCGTTGACCACGCAGACAACTCAATCACCTTCCGATCACTTGGTGGTGTCGGTGTTGACAAGGCCGTCAAGGTCGAGATTGTCGATTCACGCCTCCAGCCCGGTGTTGGAAGGTACCTTTCGGCAGGCCCAGGCTCCATGTTCAGCTACAACCCTCCCCGTGTCATCACTGCCAACCCCCGCACGATCATGATGCGCGGAGACGGTGCTCGTAAGCGAATTGAAATCCTTGGAGACGACTTTGGTGGAGTCCCACCAGATCCATGCACCCCACAGACGTGCTGGAGTGACGCTGAGAAGGAGCTTTCACTGCAGATCGGCAATGTTGACTGCGTTGATTCCAATGGCGCACCCAAGGCTACTCGCAAGATTGAACAGGGCACAACTGCTGTGCTGTGTGATCTCGAGCCACAGCTTGTCGGGGCCAAAAACCTGTCACTGCAGATCGCAGGACAAGGTGATTTTGTACAGAAGGTGGATGTCTTCCGTGCGGTGCAGATGGTGTGCGGTGTCGACGCCTTTGGTCGCCCGGGAGAGAGCTGCATGGAGTGCCCGCTCGGCGCCGTCTGCAACGGATACGTGGCTGAGTTGGAGCCGGAGAACTCGACCCTCAATGCCATCAACCTCGGCCTCGGACCCAACGAGGAAGACCCCACACCGCATACGTACCCGCGCCCAGTCACTGGCTTCTACAACCTCAACAGCACTGACTCCCTATCCAGTGGCATGCTCGCGGATTGTCCCTTCTCTGCCCGCGTCGGCTCTCGTGACGTGTGCATCGTGCGCTGTGACCCACCAGGTGCCTGTGTTGGTGACAACTTCTGCGGTGTTGGCTATGCGTCCACCGCGCGCTACAACTACCGCTGCAACGACTGTGCCGCTGGCTACTACCGCCGCAACAACGGCAACTGCGACGAATGCCCGCAAGACGTGGCCCTGCTCATCGCTGTCTTTGTCATGGTGGTGATTGTTGCATCCATCCTAGCCTACTACCTGGCCTCCAAGAATATTGCCCTCTTCCTGCCTACAGTGGCGCTTGACTACTTCCAGATCCTTGCCCTGTTTGCCAACTCCCGAGCCACGTGGCCACCGTTCATCAGTGACCTGCTCGACTTCTTCAGTGCCTTCCTGCTTGATCTCAACATCACGGCTCCGGAGTGCATCGCTCCCAACCTCGGCTTCACCTTCCGCTACGGTGTCACAATGGCCCTTCCTCTTGCTGCTGCGGCTCTATTCACCACCATGTTCATCGTCAACTACTGCTGGGCGCGCACAGTCAAGCGCCAGTCCAGGACTTCGGCCTGTGCTGCTTCCAACACCCTCATCGCTATGGGTCTCACTGGTGGCTATGTGCTCTACGTCCAGCTGGCTCGTACCATGTTCGCTTCTCTTGCTTGCAGCCCCAACAACCCACCAGAGTACGATGCGTCCGGCCAAGTGATCGAGTACCTCCAGGTCGTCCCAGAGCCCTGCTCTAAGCCTGGTGGCGTGCACCAGACCCTGCTGCCATTCACTGTCATTGGTCTTCTGGTGTACATTGTCGGCTACCCCGCATTCGTTGCTTACAAGCTGATTTCCAAGCGTCGCCTTGTGGTTGAGGACCAGCTCCTGCGCTGCAAGGGTGTTGGTGACAGCGAATCCACAAACCCCAACGCTCTGCACATGCGCAAGCGCTATAGCCGCATCTACTACGCCTTTGCGCCCAACTTTGCTCCGTACTGGCTTCACGTGCTCCTCATGCGCAAGCTCCTGCTTGCAGGCACAGCCCTCGTATTTGTTCGCACCCCCTCTTGGCAGCTCACTCTGGGCCTTCTCGTCCTGTTCGTGGCGTACGCCATGCAGGTACGCTACAGGCCTTGGCTTGCAACCAATGACCGCGAGAAGTACCTCACGGCCCATCGGGTCCGCGCTCTCGTGCCTGGCTCCATCGACAACAGGATCGCCTCAACTGTGGCCAATGCCGAGCATGGTCTGCGCAAGCGATCCACCTTTGGATCCGGTCTCGATGCGTCCTCTGCCCGCGCTCGTGCCCTCCAGATCGGCACTGTTATCTACGGTTCAGTGCTCAACAACCCCAACACCTTTGATAGTGTGCTTCTGACCTGCGGAATCCTTGTGGCAATTGGTGGTCTGCTGTTTGAGTCTGATCGCTTCGCCTCTGAGCTCCCCTTCTACGATTCCCAGCGTGACTCTCTTGGTGTCATTGTCGGTACTGTGATCATCTTCGGTGTTGTCTATGCCGTTGTGGTCATTGGTCTCGAGTTCGCTGCGCTCATCCGCAACTCCGGCCTCACCCAGTCCCAGCGTGCGCGTGAGGCAGCCAAGAAGGCCAAGGACGCCAAGAAGAAGGGCGAGGACGGCTCTGATGGATCATCTGGTGCCGTGGTTGGATCATCCAGCAAAGCAGGACGTGACTCCGGCCCGGTGGACCTGATGAACAACCCAATGATGATGCAAAAGGCTGACCCAGCAGACGGACGCGGCCTGGTTGTTCACACGGATGCTGCGGCAGACGCAATCGCCTCCATCACAGGCAAGCCTGACGAGCAGACATGGGCCATATTCAAGGATGCCTTCCTCAAGCTCCGTGCCCAGGTGGGTGAGCTGACCAGGTCCAACATCGAGATGGAGCGTCGTTACGAGACCTCAGGAGGCGGTGGTGCCAGGCCCGGAAGCGCCGCAGCTGCAATCGCCGGCTCTGCCCTCAAACCCTCCCGTAAGCAGTTCGCACAAGTGCGGACCACAGACGGACCAGAGGACTCGCCGGCCAAAGCCAAGGCAGCAGGCAGTGGCACAGCTCGCACCGGTTCAATGAGCGGTCTCGTACGCACCTCTTCCAGCCGTGACGCCCGCTCACGCTCACGCTCAAAAGCACTGCTTGATGCAAAGAAGAAGAAGAGCCCCGTATCAGGCATTCCAATCGCCGCAGCCGGCACCGCCACAGGCCCTGATTCCGTTTCCAACCCATTGATGGCGTCAAAGCCAGAGACTGATTGAGCAAACCTCCTTGTTTGTTGTTGCAAAAACTGCCGCACCTGAACAGTGCACTTTTGCCCCAGCCTGGCTGCTAGGGAGACACTCTTGCTTATCTTGGCAGAGACTCCTTTCCAGCTTGCTGAGGCCTCCCGCAGAGAGCACAACAAACAGCCTGAAATGCATTCCGCCGCTCTCCTTCACTCCCTGCAGACCCCCAATTTGATGCCGCAGAAAGGTCTTGATGGAGTCTCTCGCCTGCTCTCTCTCTCTCTCTCTCTCTC
>CALZMX010026505.1:0-10216 GCA_945788115.1 Cafeteria burkhardae | reverse complement strand
CCTTTTGAATCAAGACAATCGATTGAACGAAGAGATGCAACATCAACACACACACAAACACACACACATCAACACACAGAAAAGGGGAGAGCGAGAGAGATCTGGCACAGTGTTATCGAGATGGCACGCCTGCCAAACCCATTAATTAATCATCGAGCTGAGTGAGCATTGCCACACCTGCCTTGACCCAGTACTTCTCCGTGTGCTCAGCAGCCATGGGGAGGCGGCACATCATGACAAAGTTGGTTGAATGGCCCGTTGTTGACAGCATGCCTCTGCGCTCTGAGGTCTTGTACACTGGACACTCATAGATGTGCGCCTTGGGGTCGATATCCGTCAGCTTGGCAGGAATCATGTGAATCGCTGGCATGGACTGATACAGAACCTTTGGCAGCGATTCTTGAAGCTCTGCTGTACCGGTATCCCAGCGACATCCTTCCAAGAATAATCCCGTGATGTAAGCGCCATCTGCTGGATGATCAGAAATTGCTTCTTCTTCCGCCGGTGACATGACTCGGAAATCAAAGCCCAGAAGATCGATAGGGATGGTGTGTCTTCGTGCGTAATTCTGGCGTGTACCAGTGAGGAACGACTGCGTGAAGAAGAAACCGCTCACCCAGAAAACTTGCGGTTTGCCCTCTGCCGTCCATGTCTCAAGGTAATCCAGACGCTTGACAAAGTCCACAACCCATGAGCCAAGAGGCTTGAGTGAAGGATAAGAAACCTTGTTCCACATGAAGGGCACTCGACCCTGAACCATGGAGTTACCCATAGCCTCAAGCTCACCACTCATCACAACTAGACCCTTGATGGCCAGCTGCACCTCGGAGAGTGATGCTCGTACAACACCTAGGAGGCGGTTGAAGCGGATCAGCTCCTGCACCAACACCGTGTTCATCGACTCTTCGAAGCGCACAGGGAAGAGCACTGAGACCTTTTCAATGTCGTAAAGCTCTGGAAGTTTCGAGGAAATGTCCACAGCAAGCTCTGTAAGGGTCTCTTCCCAGGACTTGCCAGCACCCCCAGCAGACCGCGGCTGGAGGGAAAGCGCCGTGGCGAGCATCGAGTTAGTCTCAGCAATGGCGGACGTGATATTGGCGTTGTCGTGAAGGCCAAAGACCTCAGGACCTTCAGCAAACGGCAGACCGCGGATGTAGCCAAGGTAGGCATCAACAGGACCAGATTTGGGTGCATAGTACTTGCCAGACGGGCTGAATTTGTAGTCCTTGTCCAGGATGCTTGCTGTGTAGAAGTCACTGAGCATGTTGAGAAGCAGTCGTCGGTCCTTGTCATCAGTCACGCGCCCGCCGTAATTGCACTCTCCTACAAGATAGGTGAGAGCATCAAATGGCACGTCCTCGTAGTCGTTATCATCCAAGAAGATGCGCAGCTGCTGCTGGGAGATCTGCAGATCAGGCTCACTGAAATCATAGGGGATGTTCCACCCCAGCGGCCCGAAGCGACGACGCTCACGAACCATTGCGTGGAAGAAGCAGAGACCAAAGAGAAGCGTCTTGAAGGCTCGAGGTCGCTTGCTGCAGCCATCAAACCATTCCGTGTCGGCATTTAGTCGGTTATAGCTGCCAACCAGAGAGGCGCGCATACCCTTGGGTGGTTCAATGGTGATCTTGACACCGTTCTGCAGCACAGATACTGGGAATTTGGGGTTGGGCATGGCTGTGAGCCAGAGACGGAAGCTACTCGAGGTGGTTGTTGGATCAAGCTCCTCACAGAGACGCTCCAGGGTCGTCATCCAAGATTCCGCAAGATGGCAGTTCTGTAGACATACCCAGACACCCGTGTCGATGCCTTCGGCGAGGAATGCCTCCGCTGTTGGGCCCTGGCCTTGACCAAGAGACACCTGCTTCATGCCCTTGAGCTTACCCTCGCGCTCAGCAAGCGCTTCCAGCTCTGACATGGTGTCCGCGCCCGGGGAGAGCACGAAGATGAGGGGCTTGGTGGAGGTGGAGTCATCAAAGCACTTTTTGAGATCAAATGCCGGAGGGTCAATGAATCGCCGATCGAGCTCGGACTCGATGAAGATTGGGACTGCGGCAACCACCTTGTCTGGGCGCAGACATCGCAGCACGCAGAGTCGCTGGAACATGCCGACCTTGTCATCAGACTTGTACATTGCACCAAGCTCTGCCCAAGGATCAGCAGCGTCAAACACGGCCTCAAAGGCGCCGAGAGAAGACTCAACCGCGTCAAGGAGTGCCGTGCCGAACGCCGGAAGCGCAGACAGAGTGTGCAGGTCTGCCCACATCTTGGGAGACAGCCACTCTCTCTCCATGCCGCTGTTAGGGTTCGCTCTGGCCACCTCCATCGTGACAGATCCCTGCAGGAAGAAGCGGAGCTCTGCCTGGTCGAGCGGGTCAGTGTCACGGTTGGAGAGAATCTTGAAGCACAGGAGCATGCTGAACAGCAGCTTATCCTTCTCAAACAATGATCGACAAACGTTCTCGTAGAGGACATAGGTAAAGGTATCATTGAGCGACGCGACTACAGCCTTCATGTCGCTGGATGCAGTGTCAGCCTTGTCAATCGCGAGCAAAAACAGGTCAGAGAACCACTCCAGGGAGTATTGGTACATCGGGTCCACACTGGCCAGATCTGCAATGCAGAAGAAGAGGATCGAGGCTCGCTTTGCAACTGGCGTATACTTGGCACGACGATCGGAGATCTTTGCCTGGTACTTTGCTGCCGCCCTCACTGCCTCCATGATCGTGTTTGACGTCTTTTTGGACTCATCAAGCGCGTTGATCAGAGCCTCATCCTCCAGAATGTCATCGCCTGCCTCGGCGAGCATCTTTAGAATCTTGTCCTCGACCTCCTTGAGCTGTCGCTGGTTCTCTGCGTCCTCCAGCACCAACTCCTCTCGCTTCGCCTCCAATGCGGCCTCTAAGCGCTTAACCGTAATGCCAAGCATCTGGTCCTGCAGACCCTCTTCCGTGGCCATGAAGTTGAGCAGGTTCACCTTGACAACAGTCTCTGGTGGGTAGTGAGGATTGGCCAGCTTGGATGTGATAAAGAGTCGGAATTTCGGATCATACTCGACGAGATTATCGCCCAGCTTGATTGCCAGACCCCCACCTGTCTTGATCACCGAGCGAGTCAGAACCGGTTCAAGCACCGGATCAATGTACTCTGGCACATTCTCAAGCAGCACAGGAGTACCGAACTGGATGGCAGTCTCGATAGTGCGCACAAAGGTGTTGGAATTCTGCTTGACCACAGCGATCGAGTTGTGAGCTTCCATGTTGCGCACCCAGCGGTTAGCTTGGCCTTGTGGATCGATCATCAGCGGCCAGCGCTTGGACTTTGACATCATGATGGCGTTGTCGATGGAGAAGGAGTCGCTTGGAAGCTTCTTGATGGTCCAATCGCGGATCTGAACCGGATCTCCAAGAGTTTCAGAGAGCGAAAACTCCTCAGCGCACGGAATACCGCGATCTCTGAGCAGTGACGACCAGCGGGCCACCGCGTCACGGCGGTATCCAGCTGTAAAGGCGCCCATGTATCCCACGAGTCCTGCTGAGAGCAGAATATCGCCGGTTGCGTTGTCGTATGCGGTCTTGAGACGCGCCGATGACTCCCTCCATCTCGCTGCCTCTCCTCCCAGACCGTCCAGGAGCTTATGCGCACGTGCAAGCTGCTTCTCGCACTGGTCAGCCTTCTTCTCCAGTGCCTCCTTCTTGTCAAGGTTGGCCTTGAGCTCAGCCTCTAGCCCTGCGACCCTGTCCTCAACGGCCTTGAGCTCTGCCAGTTTCTCCTGCAACGCCGCGTTGGCAGCTTCCGACTCCGCCTGTGCCTTTGCGAGGGCTTCTCGCTTGGGCTTGACCACCTTGGCCAGCCGATCGTAGTCAAACATGCCACGGACCCATTTACAGAGGCCCTCGCACGCCGAAGAAGACTTGGCCACAACAGCTGGCACAAAATCCGCATTTTCGTAGTATGGCTTGATCTTGGTGATGGTTGCCGGTGGAATATTGTCTCGGTCAAAGCTCAGCAGACTCTTGAGGAAGCCAATATCACCAAGGAGCTCTTTCTTGCCGGGCTCCCAGTAATCATCAACCTTGCCTCCTCCCTCGCTCTTGACCTTCTTGGGCTTGACACCCATCATGATACACACTGCCTCTACCGTCAGTTTGACACCCGGGGACGGCGTCTTCATGGACTTGACAACAGCAATGTCACTCTTGGAAATCGTGTTGAGTGCGCGCTCAGCCTCTGCAAGGATCGGCTCAGCCTCTGCCAGATCAGCCTTGCACTCAGCGGCGAGCTTATCCGCCGCAGCGGCCTGTTTTTCTACCACAGCCTTATCCTTTGCAACAACTGTAGCCATTGCAGAGGCTTCCGCCTTGGACTTGTTCACGACGATGAGAGTGGCCTCGGTCTCTTTGGACGCTACTACGAGCTGAGGCTGCAACTCCGTGAGATCCTGCTGCATCTGGCCCACCATCTCCTCTGTGCTCTTGAGCTTCTTGAGACCCTCATCGTAGCGGAATTTGTTCTGGGCAATCTCATCACGCTTGGCCCCAATAAGGTCCTTAAAGGTGTTGATGAGCTCCAGGTATGAGGTCGGGGTGACGTAGTAGTAACGCCGCAGCTCGGATAGGTAGCGCTGTGTGAGCTCGGATGTGGTCGTTTGCATGGCCACACAAGTTGCAATCACTCCAGCTCTGGTCTCATCGGTCATGTCGACCGATTCCAAGAACTGGGAGGCCACGCTGTTGAGGGCATCCTCTGGCCAGGCGGTGAACCAGTCGATTGTGGTGCAGTTGACAAGGGATGGGAACATGCGAAGACGGCGGCGGAATGCCTCACCAATGGGTGAGAAGCAGAGAACAATGTGGAGGTTGGCTCTGCACCTGTCAACAAAGAAGCTAAAGAGCTCTTGAGGCGTCGTGAGGCCGAGCTTGAGCTTGCGTGCAGCCTTTGCACAGTCCTCCTGGATCATTGCCCTCTCATCGGATTCCCAGAGGTTGGGTACTTCTCCGTTATTGAGGATGTTATTCACATCCTCCACAAACGATTCCATGACAATCTGAGTGTCTGAGAAGAGGAACACGGTGGGATGACCGTCCTTGCCGGCTTGCATGAGCACTCGCTTGAGGTCATCCCGCCACTCGATCATGTTGTAGCTCTTGGTGATCTCGATCTGGAACAGCTTCATCTCAGCCACAGCCACAGCCAGGGTGGTCAGGCTCTTCCGCCCGGAGCCTCCAACACCCACAAGCAGCGCATTACCCAGCGGGAGGTTGATAATCCTGCTGATGCGAGCCACATGCTCAATGGCGTTCATAAACAGCACAAGGTCCATCGACTTCCCGCCTGCCATGGTGTTGTAGTCGGCTAAAAACACCTTCATCACCTTTTCAAGAGCTGCTGGGTCGTCACACTCCTGGTAGTGCCTTGTTTTGGAATTCATAAAGTTGCCAAATACGATGGAGTCGTTGGGGCCGTGAACATCCGGTGAAGACCACTCCTTTTTGAAATGGGTCTTGACAATCGCTGCCACAGTGGTCTGGAAAACGGCTCGGTCTTCCTCATTAACGAGGCGATCGTGGAAGATCCGCTCACACTCGTGTGCCCACAGACGAATCAGCGAGGTGTCAGTCGACACGACATCGGGATGTGTCTGGTTAATGCCCTGGAACACCTTGGACAGATCGCGCAGGTTAAAGGTGTAGTGGGACTTGGTGGGCGTTGGTAGGAGCTTGGAGCTGATGGTGTTGTAGATGTCAATTGCAGCGGCAACAAGGCTCTTGTTCATGCTCTTGACTGCAGTTGGGAACTTGCTCAGGCTCCAGGACGTGATGGTGGAGAAGATGCGGGCCAGCTCCTCCTCTGCAAACGGCGTGAATCCGAGCACGTTGAAATGCCGCACGTAGCGCTGCGTGATGCGCGTACGACCACCGCCAGGCGGGCCCATGGCCGCCATGAACTGGATGTCAATGAGCTGCATGAAGCTCTTCTCCTTGTCGGCCCTGTCGTACCAACCGCTGTGATCCATCCACTGCCGCAGCAGCTCCACAGGAGGCTGGGCGCCGTATTCCTCCTTGGCAGGCATGTTGAGATCGTCCACAAACACGATGAAGCGCGTTCCAAGCGGTGGTCCGTACACGCCCTTGCGCCTCCTATTCATCTTGCTATCAATGATGTCCTGTGTCTGGTTGGCGCTGGTTTGGGCCGAGAAATTGAGTACCATCGGCTGGAAGCCTTCTGGAAGGCGCTCGTAGAGCTTGGACAGGATCTGCACGGATTTACCAGTGCCCGTGTCACCCACAGCCAGAATATGGTGATGATGACGAATGAGCAAGTCCATGATCCACTCATTACGCACGGTATCAAGAGTCGGAACCATGATGGAGTTGAAAGTGGCACCCTCTGGCACGGAGTAGGTCGGCACACCTTGCATCCAGTCCCTCCAGGCCCCTTTATCGGTGCCTACAACCACGTCAAACACAGTCTTATCACTTGCTGGCAGGGCGGAAATGGTCTTTCTCGGTGTGCCTTCTTTGACCGGCTCCATGGCCCAGCGGCCGCCTCTGCGCAGTGCCAGGTCCTGAGGGGAGAGCTCTTCCTGGCCCTCGATGGGTTCTGCCTCGTCCTTGGGATCGACACAGCCGTAGTCTCGCACATCTCCGTCTCCCGCCCGCATGGCCAGACCGCCCTCTGCAAAGTGGCAGTCATACAGCGGGTTCTTAATGAGAAAGTCCTCGAAAACGGGATGCTTGGCAGCCTCACCCGTCAGCAGAGCCCGAATAAACACATCAAAGGCCTTGCGACCAGCCGGATCGGTGACACTGCCAATGCACCAGGTCGCAGACATGATGAAGAGGCCCTCAATCACCTTGGTGATGTCCTTTGCACCAGGGACGGCATCCCGCTCCTTGCTCTTGAATGGGGCATCCATGAGAGAATCGAGCATGTTCACCATCGAGGAGACAAGCTCAATGCTGGTGACAGGCGTGAGGAGCTTTGGTCCGTTTAGGATAAAGTGAAGGAGGGGTGGAGAGAGCCACTCAAAGAGCATAGTGATGTGGTCCAGCACCTCAGGGTCGCTCAGGGGCGCCTCCGTGAGTGTCTTGAGCCAGCTCTGCACTGTGGGCCGCCAACCGAGACGCTTGGGCTCCATGAATACCATGCCCACTCTTGACACTGTTGCGGGGGAAGCCTCCTTCAGGTCCTCAGCCTCAAACATCATCGTCATGAGACCGGACATCTTGATCACGTCACCACTGGTCAGACAGAGCTTTTTGTTGTCATCGAGCACAGTGTTCATGTCCTCAATCCACACAGCGTCTACCGGGCCATCAAACAGGATCCAGTGCCTGTCGGTGCCCTCGTCCTTGGATGTCTCCTTGAAAATGACAGCAAGCACGCCGTCGGTCCACTCCTGCGTGTTGACGTCGGTGAAGCCGTAGAGCTGTGACTGCTTGATGCTCTTGGGGTTGATCGTGTGCAGCTGCACGGTGGTGTACTCAGGGTCTTTCTTCAGCCGGCCGTACGATTCTGCGAGAGTGTTGATCACGCGCGTCTTGCCTGACCCGGTCTCTCCTACCACCATGAGCCCGTGGCGCACCGCCACTGTCTCTCGGAGCTGCACAACAGAGCGCACAAACTCGTCCTTGGGCTGAAGATTGTTTGCTTTGCAACACTGCCGGATGGCTTTGAGGAGAGTGCGATAGTCTGGCTCCGGGAGCTCGGCACCTGGAAAGAGATCCTGTGTAATGCCCTTGAACAGGGGGAGATCATTGGTTGTAAACTTGGGCAGGTTGACATCATTGATCGCCGAGAGCACAATGAGGTCCTCGCTCCACTTATCACCCAGCTCTTGGCGCAGATTACCGGCCCGGATGAGGATGGAGAAGACTGCACGCATGCCGTAATCATAATGTTTCTGTGAGGAGAGCTGCTCCGAGGACAGGCGCAGCACCTGTGTGATCTTCTTGGCCATGGAACGTGCCTGCTCAAACCCGAAACTGAACAGCTTGATCTCCGCAATGAGGGCGTAGTCCGGCACCATCATTGCACAAGGACGGTAGAGGGCCTTGAGGTTGTCAGGCAGCTCTGACCGACCGGCGTACCCGGGGTTCATGGTGACGAAAGAATTGGCATCGGGATTGAGCTTTAGCTTCGTTCCCCAGAAGTCGAATGTCTTGAGCTTCTGGCGCTTGGCACTGACAATCAGCTGTACCTGTTGTGCCACAACCGACAGCACCTCGAGACTGATGCGGTTGAACTCGTCAAAGCACGCCCAAGCACCTGCAGCTGCAAGGCCCTTGAAAAACTTGGCCATATCTTCCACGCGGAGCTGGTCGGAACAGTTGTACACGACACAAAAGATTGCCACAGCCTTGGCCAGATCCTTGGTAGTTTCAGTCTTGCCAGTGCCTGCTGGTCCTGCCGGGGCTCCACCATAATTGAGTGCCACGGCACCGATAAGGGTGCGATAGCAGCGATCGGTGAGCGGCGTGATGATCAATCGGCTGGAATTACCAAGATACTCGTAGCCGTACATCTTTGACGAGTTGATGATTCTCGGCACAAGGTTGAACGGGTCCTTGCCGTACCTGTCGTACTCATCAGCCATCTCGATCCAGTAGTATCGCAGCTGAGCCATCCACTCAAAATCGGCCACTTCTGAAACTCCCTTTTCAACCATGACGTGTACAACATCCCGAGCATGCACGTCAATCACCGTGAGCGCACCCAACAGCGTCCTCTGGCTCTTGGTAAGCTTACCTCTGACTTTTTGCACAATGTCCATCAGCTGTGAATCCAAGACCTTTTCGTAATCTGCTAAACCGGCATTACCTCCCTTGCGGATAGATTCCTCCACCTCCGAGGTCCAGTACAGCTGACTGATGTTGAGAACCGCCTGGGCTGGATGGGAGAGGACCCAGTCCACTCGAGATCGCTCCGTATAGTCGTCGATCGAAGCCTTGACAAAGCGCTTCACAGAGAGTCGCATCGATTGAAGCAGCTTCTCGAGCCAAACCTCGACGTTACCACGGTTTGCTGGAGCATTGGGATCGATAAACTCTACCAAGTCGACCTTTTCCCCATCCTCGGACATGATGCGGATGATGGTGAGATCGTCAGGAGATCCATCCTCCTCCTGGCAGCGGAATGCAATCTTGTTGAGACCCTCGAAGCATTTGGAAAGATGCTTCTGTACGCGAGTTGGGTCCTTTGTCTGTGACAGGATCTCGAGCAAGCCGTCATTAGCGAGGAAGAAGAAGCGCGGGAAGTAGAGGCGTTTCACCTCAAGGTAGTCTGCAAGATGCTTGGTGATGTAGTCAAGCGCCTCATTGCTCTGCCTGAAGCCCTGAAGAAGGCCCTCCTTGCCTGCAGAGCTGAGGACACGGTCATCCTCAGCCGCACCGCTGAGAGCCTTGCGGTAGACAAGATCGACCTTGTCAAACCGACGAGATTCCGCCGGCATTTGCCGCTTAATGTCGTCTGAGAGGAAGATGGGGGAGAGATACATCCACGTGCGCTGCACACGGAGCCATTCGTCAAGGAGGGTCTGGATGTGAACGAGTTTGCGCTCCCAGTCCTTGCACTTTTTCTTGATATTCACAATGTAGGGGGAGCCAAGCATGCTCTGAGACTTGACCAGATGGTCATCCAGCAGCGTCATGATGTCATCAGTGCCTCCAATCACATAGGTACCAGTCTCCTTATACGCCTTGACCTCAAAGCGGCATTCTCTCCACTCATCCACCATGGAATCCAGTGCCTTGTCCAGATTGTGCTCCTTCACAGCCACAGTCGCAACCTCCTCCACCACATCGATGTTGTCAAGGATATCAAGGTCCAGCAGCTCTTGCAGGGTCAGTGTCTCCGACAGCTCGATATCCTTGCCTGTGCGTGTGGCAAGGTCGGCCCAGTGGTACCCCTTGAGAGCACCAGAAGCAAGGTTTGAGATCACGGGGAGGCACTTGCGGAACTCCATAGTCTGCGCGCTGAGGTGGGAAGCGACGCGGGCCGGTCCGGGGTAGGCGTCATCGTAATCGCGAACAAACTTCTTCGAGAGCATGACACAGTCCGTAACGCGATCCTCCACGGCCTTGGCCTCCAGGTCAATGAAGCTACCTGTGAGCCATAGGCTGCGAGAGCCAGTAAAGTCGTTGAGGGCGTTCCACAGGCGCAGGAAGGGCTCAAAGTTGTCCTTGATCTCCTCCAGAACATCGAAATTGGTGGC
>CALZMX010026504.1:0-10144 GCA_945788115.1 Cafeteria burkhardae | reverse complement strand
CGCTGTTCTTGGCAGCCTAGCCAGCTCGAACTTGCCATCGCCAGAATGCGTATCTGCAGTCGGCAAGTGTTCCTTGCTGGCTATCGATGATGATGCTTTTCATCTCAATGCAACGGTGGGGTCCACGCTTGATTCAATACTTGACAGAGCCCGTCAGCCAGCACCAGAGCCTGAGCCACTGCGTCAAGGCACAGGCCTCGCATCTGCGTCCTCATCCGAGGCATCAGCTGATGGTAGCAGCGAGTGGAGAGCATTTGACGGTAACCCCACCGGCACCGCTTGGTTTCCACCACAGCTCTGTAGGATCAATCTGCCATCCAGAACGGACGTCAATTTGCTAGCGGGAGCTTGCACACGAGAAGATTGCAACATTACCAGTGGTCGAAGCAGCTCAGGCAGTTTGCAGGCTATCACTGATGGGACTGACGGGACAACATTGACGGTTCAACCATCGGCAACAACTGGTATCGGAGAAGTCAACATCAATGTGTCATCAGTGGCCAGGTCTTTTGCACAGAGTGCAACCGCAGATAGCTATGGGGCTGTCTTTGGCCGTGTTGACGATTTGACGCACATTCGCTGGAGGACATTCCCACCTGCTTCTGGCGAGGTTATTCAGCTTGTTGTATCTATAGCTGTGGCCAACTCGGTGCCGATCATGCAACCAGAGGCAGCGCATGCTGTTTCGCAGTCTTCTTCTCCCATAGAACCCGAGATGACAGAGCTTGTTCTTGATACGTGGACCAGTGATAGTGGATTTGGAACTCGCACTGTGGATTTGATTGCATACAGAGCGAGCGCAGCTGCGATTGCCATTTTTGGCAACGCCCTTGTTGATGCAACGTCGTATCGCAGTACGACTCATCCATCAGTTCATCCTCCAGTGATGATTCAACCAGCATCAGAATCACCGCCTCCAAGTCGCTTTGCAGATGTCCTCAAGTTGGCTGGTTTGAGCATTTCAGCAATCAAAATCCGCTCTTCTGCGCCTCTAGGCTTTCGTCTGCGTGAAGTGTCTGCCATCACTGCTGCCCGCCCGTGCTCAGACTGGGTTACAGCTGCATTTGACAGACCGCGTCGAGTCTCCCACTTGAGAGTACGCCACGGCTCATCTAGCACTCAGCGAGACCCAGTCACTGTGGAATCGGCATTTTCCAGTGTGACTTGGGACCTCTTAGCTGCAGATGGTCCACTGAATGGGAAATGGATCCCTGTGCAGTGGACGGCATCACCAAGGAGTTTTGCGCTCATTGACCAAGCACTGGGAGCAAGCCCAATCCTGGCCTCTGCTGTCCGTATTCGTCATGTCAAAAGCATGTTGGATTCAGAGAGCAAAGCCAGTGTCTGGGAAGTTGACGTATTTGATGCTCCAAGCGGCAAGTCGGCTCCTCCACCGGAATTTCGACCTGCAGATGTGACCCTTGCAGACCAATTTGGCATCAATGGGATCTGGGGCATGGGCACAAGTTCCTTCAGTATTAGCCACCGCAAAGGATGGGGTTTGAGGCGCTATGAACCAGTTGCACGAAGCGGGCGATATTATCATAATCTTGCCTGGGACACACCTGACAGTCGTGCACCAACCAGCTACGAGGATATGGCGTGCTCCAAAGGTACACGTGCCATGTGGTGGCTCAACCTGGACTGGGAACTTGGAGCATGGGCCAGACGCTTGTCACAAGGTGTCACTGTCGCTTTTCAGCTTGGTGGAGGAGCCACATCGCTTCTGCCACTGCCATCCAAGCAGACTGGACTCGTTGATGACAGCCGTTTACGAGCTGCTAATCTTCTGGATCGAGCCAATGCCTCCACAGAGGAGGCAGCATTTGACCTTGGATTCGGCTTTGCAAGGCATTTCGGACCAACTGCAGGCACCGGTGACGCAACGATCCTGAGTGCAGGCAATGAGGAATGGAAGCTATCAGCCGAGGATTACGCAGCAATGCTGCGGGGTATGAGTCATGGAGCCAAAATGGCAGATCCGCTGCTTCGTGTCACTCCCCATCACTTTGAGAAGCTTGATGAGCTCAAGCGCCTGCCTCTCAACCACCTTGCTGCCGTTGATGCCTGGAAAGCGCACGCATACAGCTGGAAAGGTGCAGAGACTGGACGTGAGGGCACGCACCCAGAAGACCCAGCATCAAGCTTTGGGGCCTTGAAGAGCATCGCAGCACTGAGAGACGCTGTTGCACCAGGCATGCCTCTGCTGCTGGATGAGTTTGGCTGGGATGCTGGATCAGGTGCTGGCTCGGTGTGTGTGAATGCGGAATGCGTGAGTGCAGAGGCACAAGCTGTTTATGCCATCCGAGGCGCCTTGCTTGCGAGCCGCTGGGGATATGAAGCAGCTGTATGGTTCTTTTATGCAGACCTTTCAGGCCGAGGTGATGGTGTTTTCCAGCGCTCTGGGCTCACTCGCGACCCGGCAGCTGGGTTTGCTGACAAGCCAGTGATGGGTGCACTCCATCAATTCTTTCAAGCGGCCGGTAAATCAGCAGTGGTGGCGGTTCTATCAGAATCACAATCTGCTGGATACGCCTATGGTCTTGGAAAGCGATCTCCTGATGGCGCTCGTGTCACCCTCTCACACGTCATCGCTTGGATGCCTGCATCACTTCACACTGGAATATCATCAGAAGCATCTGCTAGTCAAGCTCGTTTGAGGCTCTGTGTGCCTCGTTCGCTGTCGGTTGAGGACGCTTGCAATCTGACCCTCACAACTGATCCAGGTGCTCTCTGTGAGCAACTGTCCTCTGCACAGATGGCTATGCCCGCACCAGTAGCGCTACGAGTCGGTCAGATTCTCCAACCAGCTGACCCATCAGCAGTCGAGTACACAAACAGATGGGAGTTGACAATCAGTCCAATCCCGCTTCTTGTTGCCTTGAATGAAGAAGCACCACAATCATCTGTGGCTTCTCCAAAGCCTTGCCCGAACAATTGTCACGGGCGTGGCACTTGCACTGCCAATGGTGCCTGTGTCTGCTCCAATGGCTGGTCAGGTCCAGACTGTGCAGATCGCCTGTGTCATAATGGCTGCCATGGCAGGGGTGAGTGTATCGACGGTAAATGTGCTAGTTTCCGCTTTTTTAACACAAAGGCGCCGTTCCCATGTGACGCTGTCACCTGCAAAATTGACACAGTCAAGGGCATCACTTACGCAGAAGAGTCGAGCTGCGGAGTGCAAAGTTGTCCCGGAGACTGCAGTGGACACGGATCTTGTCAGAAAGATGGATGCGTCTGCCGTGAGGGCTTCACAGGACCTGCGTGCAATATGACAGACTGTGCCCTATCGTGTAGAAATCACGGGGGTTGTCAGCCTGGGACTGGTGCGACCTCTGCTGGCAGCTGTGTGTGCGATACTCCGACTGTGGCATTCTTGGCCGGGACTTGTGAGTGGAATCCATCCTCGACACATCGCCTACCGCGTCCAGCAGGTATAATGTGGCGGGAGAGTGATATTGCTGACCTGTCTCAGTGCCCGGTCAATGCGCCGTACCTGTGTCCTGTTGGGTCTGCCAAGGCCGGACGGTGTGCTGCTGCCAGAGGATACTGCTTCTCGCTGGCAAAGCCAGTCAGATCTGTGGTGGAGGAGTCTGGAGGTCTCGCATCCACAACTCTGTCGTCTGCTGGTGAGTTTGATGGGGCAGCTCCGGATGAGACTGCTATTGACACAGCTCAGAGCTATTCTGATACAGGTGCTGACGATTCTGTTCAGCGAGAAACGCAGTGGACGATTCCAACTGACACAATTGCCCCAAATCAGGCATCCACCCTTGATATCAGTTCCGCCATCGATCCGGCTCTCACCACGGCTCTCACTCAGCGAGCTGGAACAGTGCTACAAGCCACGTCAACTTCGTCTCTGTCGCAGCTTGTCGATCGCAATACACGCAGTAAATGGGGTTCTGGAAGCTGTCTTGCAGCCTTTGCGGCACGCCCAGAACCAGCTTCTACGGGACTCAACATCCTCAGAGAGGCATGTCAATACAGCGAACAATCGCCTTGTGCAATCAGCAGCTCCTCCTCAGGTGCTGATGCTTCGCGGCTGACTGATGGGTCATCTCAACTACGAACTTTGCTCGAGTTGAGCATTGATGATCCAGCTGACCCCACGACTCGAAAGGCCGCAGTCGTATCAATTCGTCCAGCATCACGTGCCGCTGTGTCTGCACTGGTTCATGCTCGTGCAATTGGCATCTCTGTCAGTCCCAGCACATCATCCAACATTCAGGTTTCAGCCGAGGTTGTCATTGCAGCATCTGCAGGTGCTGCGATTGGCCAGGAATCATCTCCAAACTCAGTGGTCCAACTCGGTACAATCACGCAGACGCAGGTCGAGGAAGCAAGCACAAGGTATACTCGCCCGTTTTGGCTCTCAGCTGGCCTGTATTCCTCACAAGTCAACCAGGCAGCGCGCTCCGCAGTCAAGGTTTTAATTGATGCTGCAAGCAATAGTGACCAAGTCTATGTTAGATGGACTATCAGTATACCCAAGTCGGATGCAGCAACAACAACGATTGCAGTTGGACAGCTAGCAATCCGATCTGCTCCCTGCTTTGAGCAAGCCCTTGTGCAGCTTCCACGAGTAAGCCAGGCTGGATTCATCAAGTATGGAGTCCATGTCGCCTCTCCTGCAGATAGTCTCACCTCTCAGACTGCTGGTGAGCCGGATGTGACGCTGCCAAGCGCAGTGATATCCTCGGCCTTGCTTCAGACTTCTCCTGCGCTTCGCGCTGGCGCGCTTCCCAGCAGAATCCCAACTGGCATGTTCACGATGCAGGCAGCAGATGATGCCTCCCCATGGCAACTGTGGAGCTCAGTTCAAGGACCGAATGCGACACTCGACTCGAATCTGGCTGAATCCGAACCGGGACTGCTACTAGAGCCAGTAGTGGGAGCAGTGACAGATGCGTCGACAGCAGCGGGTCTAGCTTGGACAACCCTTGCACGCGTATCATCGAAGCTAATGCCTGCCGACACAGCGGAGGATCTTGTTTTTGATGAAGGCACGCTTGTAGCGGTTGCTCGCATCATCATTGTGCTTGCAGAGCCAGCATCATCCGACAGCTCAAGCGCTACAACAGAGCTTTTGTCATCCTGGACTCGTGTGTTTGCCAACGAATTGAGTGTATTTGGCGAGTTTGGGGAGCACGGGCCGCATCCTCCATTCACTAAACCGGCGCCAGCAACCATTGGCCATACACTTGGGGTGAATGGTATTTGGGGGTGGGGACTCGGTTCCTATTCCGACCACACAAAGTCTCTTGGTCCAACAGTATATAGCGGTGTAGCATCACATGGACGACTCTATCACCACTGGAAATGGGACTCAGCTTACCCAGACCGCACTCCTGATTTCACACGGATGGCTTCATCTGCTTCGTCTCTTGAACAATCTTGGCTTGACTGGGACCGTGAGCACAAGCAATGGGTCCTCTCTGGCCTGGACATATCTACGGCTGTCATGTTCCCCGATTGGACTGATTCGCGTTTTGAGTCGGCTGCAAGCACCAAGACACCAGAAGCATCTGCTTTTGACTATGGCAAGGCCTTTGCAACACATTTTGGGCCAAGCCGTGGGAGCGGAGATGTCTCCTTACTCAATGTTGGCAATGAGGAGTGGACAATACGGCATAACTTGTACCGTGACATCTTGTACGGCATGGCTTCAGGGTCCAAGACGGCAGATGCAATGCTGGCTGTGACTCCACACCATTTCGAGAACTGGCATGCGCTTCAAGCTTCCATGAACACCTCACATCTGCAGCTATTGGATGCTCTTAAAACCCATGCCTATAGCTGGCGTGATTCTGTCAAGGGCCGCACAGGGACCTTCCCAGAAGACCCATCCTCAATATTTGGCGCACTGAAGAGTCTAGTGCGATTTCGTGATGCTGTGGCACCTGGTATGCCATTAATCTTGGATGAATTTGGATGGGACTCTGATGGACAGCAGGAGGGATGTTCTGCGCCGGAATGCGTGTCTGAGCGCAGCCAGGCATTGTACGCGGTGCGTGCAACGCTGCTTGCAAGTCGTTGGGGCTATGAGCGAGCAGCCTGGTTCTTCTTTGCAAACCTTGAAGACAATGGATCTGGCGTGTTTCAGCGATCAGGGCTCACATCCCGGCAGGGTTTGAAGCCAAAGCAGAGTCTGCGTGCACTTGAAGCAATGCTTAGTGTGCTCAATGGCAAGCGCATTGTTGCTGTTCATCGCGAATCTCGCAAGACCGGCTATGTCTATCTGCTCGGCTCAGCACCGTCGAGTAACCTAGATCGTTCCTCAGCCAGTGATGGAAACATCACTGTGACGCATGTTGTGGCTTGGCTGCCTCGGGCAGGAGATGATACAGATGCAATCACGCTACAGGAGCCTGCCGGATCTGCAGTGGGCTCGCTCATCCCAACAGCAGCGTGGACACTCGGCGATGGCAAGCCAATCAGTCTTTCAGAACAGTCCCAATTGCTTGCAACATCTCGTCCTGACCAGTATAATCGTGAATCCCATGCATCAGCATTCGGCAACCGCAAGACCATCCATGTGGCCCGCTCTACCGGTCTTCCTCGGCTGGTAGCAGGTCGTGGCTGGACATGGACACTCACTGCTGAGCCTGTGGTTGTTGCTGTCACTCCTGTTTTGCGGTCCATGCCGCCAAGCATCATCTACGAACAAAAGATGCTGCTTAGCACAGAGCTTGCAGCAGGCAGTGCCAAGGTCCTCTCAGATGGTAGCCACACTGTGTCTATGGCTGTGTCAGGAGGATCTGTAGCACTCACTGCCACCGTGATTGCTGTCCGACAAGGCAGCTCAGCTGACATTGAACTCTGCGGAGATGCCTCGTCGGCTCAGTATGAGCTAGCTGCAGCTATTTCCTCCCGAAACGGCCGCTCAACGCAAGATGCGGCTTGGATAGGTGCTTGGAGCGCTCTTGGTACTGCGTCTGGGCTTGTGCAGGAGGCAGCTGTGCAGACCTCAGGAGCTGCAGCCACAGATTTGGTAGCCACAATCACACCGTCCCGCCATGATGCTACAAGATCAGCCAGCTTCCGAATCGTGGTTATCCTTTCCGATGCTTCCACCAGCTCACCACCCACTGTCACCTGCTCACGAAAGGTGGATGTTGTGCAGAGAGCCGGAGCCTTTTCCCTCTCTGGTCAGTCGCAGTGTAGCGCAACGTGTGGACTCGGCACAATGACCTCCACACTGCTCTGCAATCCATCCACGGAGTTGACACTTTTGCAATCCAGCCCCACATTACTCCTATCGATGTCCGTATCTTCCTCCCAATCTAGCGGTCTTCTCGCAGCAACCCTTACCACACAGGACTGTGAAAGGGCTGGTCTTATGGCACCAGACACAACTGAGCCTTGTGTTGAGGTGTCACAGTGCACTTCAGGGCTGAATCAGGTGGCGAGACTCGTTGTGGGAGCTTGGAGCGGCTGCATTTCCAGCAGCAACCAGCCAGCCACGTGTGGGCAAGTGGGAACACAGACCAGATCTGTTTCCTGCTATGCTCCAGATGGCTCTCGAGCAGCTGATGCCGTTGCTGTGTGTGGGCAGTCAGCAGCGCTTGCTGTCTCACAATCAACCAGAACATGCCGCATGCCAGCATGTGTCACTTACACGTGGCAAACCACAGCCTGGAGCACCTGCTCCGGCAATTGCGGTCGACGTGTCCAGACGAGACAGCTGCAGTGTATCTCATCAAGAGGCCATCAAGCGACTCTTGGCAGCTGCACTGCTGCAGCCAGACCTTCTTCGGTTCGTCTGTGTGCTGCCAGTACCGAAGACAGTGGCTGTCGTGCCTTTGCTTGGGCGGCAGGGCCATGGAGCGAGTGTTCGCAACCATGCGGTGATGGTGGCTTCACAAACAGGACCGTGGGCTGTGTCAGATCTGCAGCCCTGCCCGACGAAACCCTGCTGCTAGTCGCTAGAGAGACCAACGAATCGCTTTGTCCTGCTGAAACGGCCAGCAGTGCCAAGCCAGCAGCATCAAGAGAGTGCAATGCAGCTGCCTGCAGCAGAGACACTGCCACATGGGAAACTGGCCAGTGGAGTGCTTGCAGTGCGACTCAGGCATGTGCATATGGTAGACAGGCCCGATCGGTCATCTGTACGCTGCCATCCGGTACAGCAGTGCCGCTAATAAGGTGCACTGGGGTGCGTCCACTGGATTCCAGGGCGTGTAGAGCGCCTTGTCAGCTTGGCTGTGGCGGTCAAGAGTGTGGAGACCACGGATCCTGCAGCTCTACCGATGCACAACAGGCTGCCTTGGCGGGCGAGTGTGTTTGTGATGCCGGGTGGGGAGGAAGACGATGCGAAGTGGCGCTGTCAGGCTGCCCTAGCGCTGTGACTGATACGTCTGGCAGCTGCTGCACAGCCTCATCTCTGGTAAATGCAACAGGCATATGCTGCCCTGCTGCAGCAGGTGGAGGCGCCTCTGTGCTTGACAGGATGGGCGCATGCTGTGCGAGCGGAATTGACGCTTGTGGAGTGTGTGGGGGTGCAGCTGTTGTGGTTGATGTAGCGGGTGCATGCTGTGCCGGCGTTCTGGATGCTTCAGGGAGCTGCTGTGCCCCTCCGGCCAAGGTTGATGACTGTGGTGTGTGTGGTGGCACAGGTGCCTGCGGCCTGGTTGCTGCCATGACTGTATCTGTGCGGTCTGGAAGCACTCTTGCCATGGAACTCGCCTCCAACACCACCACAGCTGAGCAGTCTGCGCAGGCCATTGCTAGCAGGCTCTCTTCTCTGCTGGGACTGCAAGAAGCCGCAGTGGGTGTGTCCCAGGTGTTGTCCGCTGCAGCTAGCACACCATCGAGGCGTCTTCTCAGCAGGTCACTGCAACAACAGAATGCTGTCTCAACCACCACAAGCCTTGTGTTGTCCCTCTCTGCGTCTTCCGGCGTTTCTGCTGCGGAGCTTGAACTCCGCTCGGCGCTTGTACAGAGTTCCTCCTCGTCGTCTGATTTCGCTGGCACGCAAGTATCAAGTGTTGCAGCTGTTGCTACATGCGGAAACGGCATTTGTGAATCGGGAGAAGTTTGTTCCGCATCTTCCAACGACTGCTGCGCTGCAGATTGTCCTGTGCGAATTACCACCTGCCCAGCAGGAGCGATTGGAGGCATTGAATGCTCTGGGTTGGGAATTTGTGATCGAAGTGCTGGAATTTGTGCCTGTTTTGCTGGTCAGAGTGGGCCTGCCTGTGATGAGTGTGAAGCTGGCTTTTTCCGGCCGTCAAGCACAGGAGCACAACAGTCCGCAAGGTGCCAAGCTGACGCTGCAGAGCTCCGCACACTTGCCCTGTCAACAGCCCCAGGAGCAACCGCCACGACTGCCCCGACATCATCAGCAACACCCTCGCCTCAATCAGGCACACAGCTGCCACTCATTCTCGGCGTCGTTGGAGGAGCCCTTGCGGTTGTTTTGCTTGCATGCTTTGCCAGAAGCAGATGTCAACACTCCTCCCCAGGAGCAACGAGCAAACCATCCGCCATCGTGAGCGACAGCTCGGCATTCCATGATTCGTCAGCTTTGCAGTCCAAGACTGCAGCACGGCAAATGCCACCTCGTACATCGTCGGGATCGATTCTTGTGACAAGCCCAATCGCAGTGCGAAGTGCTACAGACAAGGGAACACACTGAATTGCCAATTGAATCATCATGTCACATCGCACTTGCATACAACATGGATGGAATGATTCAGTGCTATTGGAATCTCACTCTGTGCTTGTATGTATGTGTAAATTGCCAGTCTCGGATATTTGTGGGCCGTTGTTGTTGGATGTATGCTAGGCGTACTGGGTCTGTGCCGATAAAATGTCTCCAACAGTGCTGCTTGCTTGCTTGCTTGCTTGCTTGCTTGCTGCCACTCCGACTCTCGTCTCTCTACTATCTTGTGATGTCCTTCACGGAATTTAGGTTGTCCTGAAGGTCATCGGTTCTCTCTCTCTTCTCTCAGCTCTGCTTCTTGACTACGTTCCTTCGGCAATCGGGCTTGAAGTCTTCCTCGAGGAGCTTCTAGTTCTTTCTAACCTCCTTTCCCTGTATTCATGTGTCAACGTTTTGCCTTCTACAAGTGTGTGAGCTCTCGCTTCAACGGTGTGTGTAAACGGTTCTTTTTTACTCGTTCCATCGGGGTTGCATTTC
>CALZMX010026486.1:0-10601 GCA_945788115.1 Cafeteria burkhardae | reverse complement strand
ATGACCAATGCTGGATCCTCTATCATGGGAACACCTGTCATGATCGGCATTCTGGATCTGGGACACATCAACCCCAATGTCTTCAACCACTCTGGAACAATCGGTCTCGCTTATTGGGAGGAGAACTGGCCATGGCAGCTGACAATCATGGATCCTATGCTTTCTATGCTTGATTTCCAGCGCTGTGGAAACACTTTCTACCCTATACCAATGGCCCCTGTCCCTGTTCCAAAGGGCTTTCAATTATGGGGCTTGCCCCCGGTGTTTCCAGGCAGCGTCACAACCAAGGTCGCCTTTTTCTTTGGCGATACTGGTGGTTGTTACTTTGTCAATGGTGTGCCTGGACAGTTTGCTCGCGAAGGCATGAAGAAGCTGATGATCATGCCTCTACCAGGCATCAAATTCCTTGCACCATCTTGGATGTTCATGATCACGTCGCTCAAGGCTGGCAGTAGCGCCATTAAGCCGTGTCTCATCCCTGCACTTTGTCGGGGTGTATTCAACACAGGTTCCTTCTCTGTCTCTGGTCCTCTCATCCCCATGCTAACCCTATTGGAGGCCGCATCTGCACCACTAACATGCGAGCATCTGGAGATCCTTCCCCCGGTCACAATCAGCATCATGGGAACAGCATTCAAGATGGAGAGGCAGGATTACACCATCCTTGGTTGGTCCTTTGACTCAATCCAGTGCATGACCGCCTTCACGCCCATGGCGCAGCTCATCCCCGGCATGGACCTGTGGAAGCTTGGAGACGCGTTTGTGCGCGCCTACTACTTGGAGATTGATATTCAGCCCATGCGTTCGGCCAAGATTGGGCTTGCCGATCAGCCCTATTACGAGAAGAACGGATGCGGTGGCACTGGTGTTGGACCGGTGGCCAAATACAAGCCGGTCAAGCAGACCACAGCGGGCAAGAAGGGCTCTGATGCAGAGGCACAGGCCACAAAAGAGCGTGGCACCAATAAGGCTAACATGTTCTGGAAGCGAAGGCAGAATTGGGAGGACGATCTCAAGGGTATTGAGGCCAATCGCCAGTCCAGCAGCTCCGCCAGGCACCTCTCTCAGAGTGATTGTCAGCCTGCACCGGATGGTGGGCCGCGTTTCCGAACCCTGGGAGGCAGGTGTGTGGCGGACAAGCATCACGATGAGGTTCGCGGCATGGCCAATGGGCGTGGTGAAGTGGAGAGGTTGCTTGAGGAGCACCATGACAAGGTTCAAGCTTGGAAGGAAGGTCGTTACCACGGAGCTCATGGTGAGAATGACCCTGATGCGTGGTCTGAGCACCGTACAGGCGGAGATAGCAACAAGGCTGCAGCAAGCGATCGTGCAGCAGATGTTGGTGTCATTGAGAGCTTTAGCGACACATTCTTCGGCCCTCTCCAGCGTCTAGGAGAACAAGACGAGGACGAGGAGGGCGAAGCAATTGCCAGACAGGAGGATGCCAGACGAGCGGACGCTGAGGAGTCAACACGTGCCCAGCAGCTCAACTTCTTACAGACCGCTGCAAGACAGCTGAGGCTGCGTGGATCGAGAGCCCAGAGTACTTCGGGCGTGATGGATCCGGTGTCCGATGAGGCTCAAACAGTCGACCTCACCCGTCCGCCGTCGGCTCCTGAAGCATTGGACGACACCACTGAGGTATTGGATGACCATGCATCAGCTGCAGCTGGGTTAACCACTGGCACAGAGATTGTTGATGCCCTTGGTGCGTCTACACCTCGCGAACTGCACTCCGCAGCCCAGGTGCATCGAGCCTTGGAAGGGGCATTTGATGTTGGTGCATTCATGGGCAAACTCCTGCCTGGTGAATCTAATTCTCCCAAGAAGAGTAATAAGGCCCAGATGATCACTGGCAGCATCGCAGACAGTGAGATTCAGCGCCTTGTTGAAGCATCTGAACGCGCACTTGCCCGGAACCAGTCCACACACCAAGGGAAGAGCTATAGCCAATCACAAGAAGATACTACTACCGATGATACTCATGCACTGTCAGGCGTGCAATCTTCCTCCATTGCTGCTCGAATCTCGTTTGATATCCTTGGTTGGCCCAATGCGACAGCGGCTAGACACACGGCCATTGCACTCTACCGTGCTGAGCGATGCAAACATCCAGACCTTTCAGTCAGCCAGGACTCGTCGTCAGATGCTTCGACGTTGTCGCCCGAGACGGCAGCGGTTGATTGTAAGACAGCCCTATCAGCAGCTGCTGCTGCTGCAGTCGATTGGGCTGTCACAAACAGGTCTGAGGGTCAGGCTCCGAGCTGGTTATCTTCACCAAAGGCTCTAGCGGCTGCTGCAGGACAGGCCAGTTCTGCCAGTGTGAGGCTGCCAGGTCCGCTGCAAAGCCGTTTTGACCGTGTCACCAATGGCCTCTGGTCCCTGCCCTCAGATGTGCGAGGTTGGCTCATTGCCAGCTCACCGGTCACTGCTCCTCACCTGCACTCGGATGCGGAGCGAGCAGCTTCCCTCGGTGAAGATGAGGCTTCCCATTTGCGCGACTACAGCAAGATTCACACCGCAGTGGCGTTCATCGAGAGTCAGGCATTCCATGAGAGAAGGCGACGCGAGCGAATGTCTCTCGGACTGGAGCCTGAGGAGCGCATCCTCCCGCCACTCCCGCGTTCTGTGACAAGTTCTTTGTCTGGTGCAGGCAGGGGACCCATCTCGGACGAAGAGCGCGCTGGCAGCTGGGCGGACTTGAGGAAGCGGAGACAGATGCTGACCGGAGAGCTGCCTGAGGAGGAGCTGCAGGAGTCTGCAGAGGCTCACGAGGCAGCAGTGCAGACGGGTGAAGAAGAAGCGGAGCATGGCAGTACTGCTGCTACTGGGGCTGGTGAAGAAGACACGCCAAGTTCATGGGCACCACATTCTGATCCGTATTACCGCGCACTGGGGTATGGCAAAGCCAGCTGTGCCCACAAGCACCCCGAATTCAACCCTGCAACGCGCACCAGTGGCAAGCACGGGCTTGCATACACGCACAGCGGGGAGATGATTGGCTGCACCGAAGAAGGTGACCCCGTGTTGCTGCCTGTTCTGTTGCAAAGAGATGTGGAGACTCCAGACGAGGAGGCAGCGATGATTCGGAATATGAGTGCAATCATGCGACATATTGAGCGTGTGCTAAACGTGAGCGACTCCACATCGCGCCTCTACTGGCGAGGAGAGAGTGAGGAATTTGTGATGAAGGAGACTAGACGATGGCTGGTCAGATATAAGCGTCAGATTGAGGATGCTCAACGCACCGCACAGGCTCACAAGCTTCTCTCGAGGCACAATAAAGAGGCGCTTCGAGCATACGCGATGCGTCAGACGACAGACCCTGCCCAGATGCTGTTTGGTATCCGAGCGGCTCTTGCTCGCATGGGGGATGGATCCGTGTTGGACATCACCGCTCCCTCAGATGTCCATGGCGGTGAAGCTGCTGCTGCGCTTGCGCGAATGCTTGAAGATGGCAAGCCCATGCAGCCAGAGCTTCTTTCTCCCAGCAGTGAGGAGATTGGAATCAAGCCATACAGCGAGCGTGATGCCGCTGCCTCGCACAGCTCATGGGAGGCACTAGAAGAGGGGCTGGGTCGGCCTGGGGGGGCAGCTGGCTCGCTCTGGGGAGCTGGAGGCGGCACCTACCCATACATTGACACAACAGAAATCAAGGATATGGAAGCAACGGCCGCACGAGAGGCGGCCGAAGAGGCGGCAATTGCTGCTAGTGAGGCGAGACTTGACAGACGGGGTGAAGCCCTCCAGCTGCTACGCAAGCTGACAGACACTGCAGATGAGCAGCGCAGAGGCAGGCAAGCACGCGCAGCAGAGGATGATGCAAGCTCTTTTGCTGCAGCAGGATTGACAGCCAAGCTTGTGCGGGGTGAAGACGGACAGTGGCGACTGGCAGAGCCAGTTATTCCAAGCAGTCCTGTGGCAGATGAGGCTGGGAAGCGTGACGACGTCGCTGGCACATCTCTGCTTCAAGAGCTGGGACATGGCAAGTTTCGCAGCAGATTGACCCAAGATGAAGGCACACTGGAGCAGGTTGCTGTACTTGAGGCACTGGAGCGGCTGCATACGATGCATGTCGAAGCGCTGGATGAGCACGTTGCCAGCCTGCAGAGGCAATTGAAGGCTGCAGAGGCTGAGATGCTTGCGTGATGAATGCATGAGTGAATGGTCAAATGTTGTTGATCGGTTTGAGATTGTCTGTACATGCTTTACTTCTCCAAGCAAACAATCAATGAATCAATCAACGAGTGGATAGATTCGGTGCCGGTGCCATTCAGCTGTGCCAAGAGTGGTTTCAATGAGTGTGTGTGTGTGTGAGGAGGGGTGAGAGAGACCTGCTGCACAGAGACCGAAGAGAAAAGACAAATTCAAGCAGTCGGTGAGCCAATCAATCAATCGATCATTCAATCAATCAGCCAATCAATCAATGGAGCACACAGTGTCTCAGCGAGCAACTGGGAGTCTGAAATCATCAAGATGCTTGTCGAGCTTTGCTTGTGCGGCTGCCTTTTCCGCGTCCGTTGCTGCTTCAGGAGGGACGCCCTTTTCACACTTTTCAATGTTCGTCGCATCCAGATTGTACAGTCGGCTGATACCGGAGCGGGTGTTGCACTGAATAGATCGACCAAGACTGACAATGTAGTGCAGCCAGTAGCTTGGCACATAGAGAAGCTCTCCTGCTGCCAGCACGGTCTCAACTGTATCTGCCTTGTCCAGCTGTGCCGCTACCTCTGGATCGCTGAGCTCTTCAGGTGAGCTGAAATCGATTGCAGTGTGGCGTCGGGAAGGTCCCGTGTGCATCATCTTCATGTACAGACACGATCTAGGGGGATTGAGTACGTATCTCTTGGCCCCACGGAGCATGTAGATGTAGTTTCGATGCCCATCCCAGTGCTGTTCGGCAACAACTCCACGCATGCCGAAGCGGCAATGCTGTCCGCGAATGTCCTGCTTGTCCACGAGGAAGAAATCGCGCGTCTTTGGATCTGCAAACAGCTGAATATCGTTGCCAATCATGGTGTCGCCCTTGCCCTCCCAATTATCGCCGGTTGTGAGGTAGACGTGCGAGCTTTCGGCTTCTTCGGCCGGTGGTTTGCCCTTGTTCTCCTGCTCCAGCCGATTGGACTCGTCCCAAAATTCCCCAAACGACATTGGCACTGGAACTGGTGGCGGGTGGTCGAAAGTGTATCCCCGTGCCTTGTATGCCTTGGCGGCTTCTTCCGGAGACGAATAGCCGTCTCTGGGGCGCAGATTTCCACGCAGTTCCTTGTTCATGGCATTGCCAGGGTAGTACATGAAATGGGCATTGTGGGCTTTGTTCACCATGTGATTGGACCGCTTCTGCATGCTTGAAAGCACGTAATCATCATCCTTCCATTTGGCAACGACCTCGTCCACATTCTCTAGCTTTATGAGCTTGAAAGGGATCTCCAAATCGCGCAATGTTGTGGCTCGTTCCCGATCCTCCGATTTGGTCCAGTCTAGCACCTCGAGCGTGTCTGAGGGTACTTTACCAGACGGCTTCGTCGGATCATCCGGATTCCATGCAAGAAGCACGTCAAGCATGGACGTATACTTTGGCTCCGCGGCTGTGTAGCCTTCCTGGAATTCTGCGCCCGGGTTCATTCCGGGTTTGGCCAGTGACCGGTCGGCTCTCTCGCCCGATGGAAAGAACGTGGCTGTTTGCGGAAGAAAACCGCGAACAATAGCAAGCGCGGCCACTGTGGTAAAGGCGGCCACGGACACCATAAGCTTCCATGCCACCATTGTACACCCTCTTGCTCGAGCCAATAACGTTGAATCACCCTTGCCTGTATAAGCTGATCAGTGTGTTGTCGTTGCGGTGGCAAATAAACCGAGTTTGAAGTGCTTTGTAGCGGGATGGGAGAGCATTTACGCAAAATTCTCACCTGCTCCTCCTTGTCAAACAACTGCCCTCTCCTCCTTCAGGGAAACAACAGCCAAAAACTTGTCATATCAATGCCATACCTGAGCTTTGGTGTAGCAGGCTCTGATGTTCTCCGCATCTTGTCCTCGTGGCACGCGACCAAAATTCAACTTGTGCCTGCACCAATGCGGGTTTTCAGAGTTGCGATGCCTTTGCGCTCATGGTCCAAGTTGAAACGCCAGATTCTACCATATTCCAGCTACATTCTGACAAATTTGACACAATTTTCTATATACCTATGTAGGTCTCTTCCTGTTCTTGTTGTCTGTTCGCTATTCAGTGGCGTGAATATGGTCCAAACCGGACCACAAGGCTGGGGGATTTGGAAGCAAGGTTTTGCAGACAAGCAAGCCTCAATATCGCGATTCAGTTGCGCTACACTTGTAATAATGTATTGGTTGATGTGTGTGCGAATAACGATAACGATATCCGTTGCCTATGGGCACCAGCAGCAGCAGCTTTATCTCACAGCTGACTGATTTGACTGCGTCAAACGCCGAATCGAAAAAACACGCAAGAATTCGCCAAACCAGGCAATCGATTCCTCTGTAATTGCCGACTGCTTTCGTAAACACCCTGTTAAACTGCAATGGGAAAGTCCATGCGGCTGATTGAGTTCTACTCAGGGCGTATTCGGCACTGAAACGTCACTGCAGAGAATCGCGCTGCAGCAATTTCGGCAGTCCGCCCACAGTTTGTACACAACGCCGCACTCTTACCAGCATTGACTGCCCTGCACCAAGACTGCGGCGCTGTAACTGGCATTTGGATTACCAGCAGCGCGATCCTCGCTGTCCAGAATGGCCGGTGCAGACAAATCTTCCGCCCCGATTCCGTGGGGGCAAGCATCCTCATATCCTGCCCACTGGGGAGGCATGCCCCCAACATCTGACCCTATCGGCTACGCACATCCTTCCCAACTGTATGCAATGGGCGGTGTTTCAGCGCAAGTTCATGCAGCTGGAACAATGAACGCCGCAGGGTTGTTCGGCCAAACGCAGCAGCCGCACCAGCACCCCGCCTCGGCAGTACCGATGTTTTACGCCAACCAAATGCAGCCTATGTATGGGTATCTGCAATCTGCGCCCATTCCCGGCATGGTTGCTCCCCCAGCAGCGCCAGCAGCGGCACCGGAGGGAATGATGCAGCGCCAATGGGTACCTGCACCGCTACAGCTTGGAAGCACGGCGCCTTATCCGGTATCCTGGCCTGGGACACAACCGGCTGTGCTATATCCTGCCACTTCATCACATCCTTTGGCCGGAGAAACGGTCACAGCACCGGTACATGCGCATTCAACGATGCCGAAAACCGAACCAACCGACGAGCCATTGGCGACCGCAAGGCAGCCCAGCGAGGCCCTGCGCGTGCCAATGCATACCCAAGCAAGTTCAGGTACGTTTGCATCGGATTCTGCTGCGTATTCATCGGGCCCGGGCACAATTGTGTCAACCGGACTCTCCGCACTCGGAGTCGTTGCCTCAAACACTACAGGCGCATGGCCACAGCAAGCAGCACCGCAGGCAGCAAACGCAGTAATGGCACAATATATGCTCTTGCAGCAACAGCTTCAATTCCAGCAGGCGCAAGCCAACGCGATGTATTTCCAGCAATTGCATGATGCGCACGCAAAAAGTGCAGCAATTGCAGCTGCAGCTCCTGCATCGGCTCCTCAAGTTGAAGAATGCAGTGAAGACAGCATGAACGCATTGCTTGCTCTGGCTCATGCTGCACAGGGCATGCCACGCTCACTTTCACCTTCAACGGCAAGCAAGACTTCTGCTGCTACATCCGCTGACTCTGGGTCAGCGGCTCGTGCTCCCCGTGGTGCTGGTTCTTCGGGCCAACCCCTCACCCGCGGTCGTAAAGGCCATCCTGAATCAGCAGACCTAGACGAATGTGGCCCATTCCGGTGCGGCTACTCTGGAGTCCGACCAGACATGCTGGGGTGTGCAGCAGCTGCGTCACAGCTGCCCTCTGCGTTCTCCTCAAAGCCGGTGGATTGGAGCGCGCTTGGCCACGTATTTTGCGACGAGAGCGTGTGCTCTTTTGAGGCAGACAGCATTGACGAGCTCTCTGCTCACAGAATGGCAGCGCACAGACTGGAGATCCCGTCCAAGGATGGACTTGTGTGTATGCTGTGCTTCCGCAAGGTCTCCTGCCGGTCACACCTCAACCGACACGTTCGCAGCTGCCACACCCGCGCCTTTCGCTACGATTGCGACACTTGTGGCAGATCCTTCTCTTCCATCTCCAACAGGGATGCCCATGTCCGCTCTGTGCACCAGAAGCGCCGGCCTCACGGGTGTCCGCTGTGCTATCGTGCGTTTAGCCGTCGGACTCACTTGCGCGTGCATTGCACTAAGATCCACCGAGTCAACATTGATGAGATGCGAGCATCGGAAGAGGACTCAAGTAGGTCATCTCTGGCTCTGTCCGCATTCACAGGAGGCACGGCCGCAACATCCACAATGACCCAAGCAGAGGCTGTTGCAGCTGCCCCTCTCCCGGCCAATCTTGCTGCTTCATCCTCGATTCCCCATACGTTTGATGACAGGCACAAGCTTGATGTTGTGCTCCCGCCCTCTGCAGGCATTGGAGTCCTCCCAATCGCAACGGCAGGCAGCAGAACGGGACTGGCGCCGCCGGATATGGCAACCTTTGTGCCACACCGCACCACATCTGCACACCAGGACTCTACTGCGCTCGATGCAGCCATGCTGGCTACCCCACCATATCTGGGCGCACTCGTAGACGAAGCTGTGATCACCAGGCAGCCTGTTGGCCCGAGAGGTGTCCAACAGGCTGATGAGTCCACTCCGATCACTTCGGTGGCAACACTTGCCCGCGATGCAGCGACGGCAAGGGCACATTCACGAACACCTTTACGCCTCTGATAAGTGCCAGCTCAGTTTTGGTGCGTGCAAGGCATGCAAATTCTTGTGGACGAGGCGAGCTCCAGTCCAGCCAAAGTTTGTCGACAACAATGACTGAGTATCAATTTTGAGTGTGATTGCAAGAACTGATAATCAAACCTGCCACGTCTTAACAAGTTCCGCTGGCTGAAGCCTCTGCATGTGTAGTAGCGCACAGCCTCTCTGCACCAATGAAGGCAGGTGTCACCAAGTCCGCATCGTCATCCCTTGCCGTTGCCATGACACCACCAGGCAGTGCAACTACCCGAGGCAAGTGTGTCATGACAACGACATTTGAGCCCATGGCCTCCTGAACGCCTTGTTCTACGCCATACCAGTAGAGAACAGCACCACGCCCATGCTCCCGCACATAGGCACTGCACTGCGTTGCATGCTCTGCTGCGGATTCCCTGCACCCAAACATCGCCTTGGAGTCAATCCAGTTGATGATAACAGCACCTGTCGCAGCTGAAGAGGCAGATGCACCGACAGCCGGCTCCAACGCCTCAATAGCGACCGCAGTTGGCACCAAAAGCAGTGCATCTGGTGTAACTCGAGCCCCTTTAGCTCTGAGACTGGCCTCGGTTTCATACGGAATACCCATGCTGTCAAGGCGCCGCTCCAGTTCCGACTCCAAAGCCTCGCCAAACTCTCGGCGCAGCCGATCTACAATGGGACCAGCGTCGTTGTCCTCGCGTGAACATGCTTGGACTGGCAGTTTGGCCCATCCAAGTCCCGTTCGGTCCAGTCTGGTAGGATCTTTGAGGGTACTAGAGACAAGTCTGTTCCGCCGCTTTCCATCTGGCTCTTCCAGAGCAAATAGACACCGCAAAGCTTGGCGACATAACGCGGACGGAGACACCTTGTGCTTGAACGCAAGGTCAATCAGGCTGCGCTCAGTCACCCCCTTGAAATCGCGTAAAACAGAATCCAATTCTAATCGGAGCGCTTTTCGGCTCAATCGCTCCACAAGATCCGTCTGGGCAAACTTAACGTACTGCTGGCGTGCAAAACAAGCTGCAGCCGCCAGGCTTTGCCGGCAAACGGCTTGTTCTGGAGTAGCAACCAATAACCGTCGAGCAATCTCCTCGATTGGCCAGCCATTGCAGAACAGAGCCCCGCATTCTGCCTTCCAGCCGGTCACACTATGTGTTGAGACTGTGTACACGGGTTCCATACTGTAGTGTGCGGACAGACTTTCGCGTGCTGCCCTGCACCATGATTCAAATATGTCCAACACAGACTGACAACCAAAGACAAAGTTTAAACAGTTTTTGTTCAGCAACGAGAATGTCAAATAGATCAGCGGGTCTATAAGACATACAAAGAGCAGTGTCAATCGTCAGCGAAACAAAAAATCAGGATCATCACTCAAACCAGGACACACATGCTCACTTCATCCAGTCACATCATGCAACCACAAGACCCAGTCGTCGCACCATGCGTGCTCTCTCACTCCAGTGACTCCAGACGACCAGCTGCACTCGCCACACCAGAGCTCTCTGATACCATCGCTCTCACAGCCTCAAGAGAGTTCAGCCCACCATGACGACCAAGTGTCGACTTCACGCTGCTGCTCCATCCCTCACAGCCTTCTAGTCCACTCACAGCACTAGTCCAGTCCCCTCGCACCAACCCATCATCACACACTCTGTGAGTCATATGCTGGAGTCGGGCTCTCCGAGACAGATCTGCGGCTCGCTGTCTCTGGCTCCATGGTATAGTCTTGCGTCTCGTCT
>CALZMX010026485.1:0-14999 GCA_945788115.1 Cafeteria burkhardae | reverse complement strand
CACCACGCGGCTGCTGCTCTTGGAATCACCGCGACTCCTGAGGATCTTCCGGGACCAACACTCCCGGATGCAGGTGCTGTGAGGTGCTATTTCAGGGGACCACAGGCAGAGTCTCTTGTTGAGTTCTCCGGTGCAACCAGCAAAAATGACGAGACCTTGGCCACTGTTGTCAGTGGTCGGCTGTATGTGGAGACAGTGACTGATTCCCCACCGCATCCAGATAGTTTTGACTCGCTTGGCGGTCGAAAACGACCAACCTCGCCCAGTGCTTCACGTGCAGAGGCAAATGCTCAAGGCACATTCCGCGCAGGCAGGCTGAGTCTCGTTGGCGTGCCATTGCGACACGTTTCACTGGACAGCAGCAAGCCAGAGGCAGACAACAAGAGCACGCTGTGGTATGCTGATCTCCCGCTGTCGATAGTGGCTGCAACACACCGTGGTGTTGGTGGTGGAGGCAGTATATGGGTGTCACATGCTGAGTTTATCTTTCGTGTTGAAGAGAAGGCATCACTCCAGACAGGAGGAGAAGGAGCAGTGCAATCCATGACTGTCCGTGATGACAATGGTGGTACTGGCTGGGAGGTCTCAGTTTGGAGGCAACCATCAACATTCACTCGTGATGAGGTGGCAGAGCTCGGTGGCGCAAAGGCGGTGGCGTCCCGGGTGGTGTTGTCCGCAAGAGCGGCGCAGGCTCTGATGCGTGATGCTTCGCTGCCAGAGGAGCTTCTTGCCGTATTTGCGCTATCTCCGCACCACAGAGCTGCCTCTGAAGCTACTTCTGAGCTGGTGGCAAAGCAAGCGGCATCAAGTCATCAAGCCAGCAGTTTCATCCAGCTCCGTGCAGGTGCTGCAGATGTTCTGGCGCTTGGTCTTCACTCCCAGGACTCTTGCCGTGTGTCTCCTGGCTGCAAGCCGGGCGGTGTGACAATCTCACGTGCGGGCCTTCACTCTCAAGCAGACTGGGCACTGTCTGTGCCGCGATTCGAGCACGATCGCTCCTCGCTCCTGCAACTGCGCCAGAGAGCACGCGACAGCGATGATGCAAACACGAGAGAATCGTCGCTGCGCCATCACGGTGGCATTGTCACGGCTCCAGCATCGCTTGGACTGAGAGGTGGAACTCTGTTCGCAACACTCACGGATGAGGCTTTCAAAACAAGCTTCCGCAAGGCTTTGGAAGACCACAGACGAACTGTTAATGACCATGTGCCCTCTCCTGGCTCAATGCGTAACGGACAGCGTGCCAGACGGCTTGGTCGGGTGCTGGTTGCGCTTACAGCTGACATTCCAATGCCTCCTGCGTCTGTTGCATCCGATGCGGATGAAGCCGTGGCTGTTGCAGCTGAGCAGTTCATCACGGCTCCTGCCTCTGCCATCCCAGAGCTGCACATGGCACTGCCAGTGGCATCCCTGCCTGGATCTGGCCATCATCTCACCGGCTCTACGTCAGGTTCGCTGCCAGTTTCGGCTGGTGTTCAGCCTCGTGGTGACAGAGACCCAGTGGGTGCATTTGCGGTGGTCAACGGTGGTCGTTCTGCTGAGGGCCGAGTCGCGTGGGGAGGACAGGGCGCCCCACTGCAGTGGTATGCAAGCGGGACGGAGACGCTAACTGCAGTGATTGAGGCGAGTTGGGGGGCATCAGGAGTGGCTGGCACGCCATTGACAGACGGTGCCGGTGTCAAGATCATGAACGATCTGGACTTTCAGGCAGAGGAAGAAGCCGGTGTGAGCTCTGCTGTTGCATTCATCACGCCAGATATGTCCGCAGCGATCATGCTGCCTCCATCACAGCCTGGACGACCCTCTCGTGCTCTGCCGCTTGCCAGGGTGGCAGTATCTGTTGGTCTTCAGCCCGCAGTATCGCCGCTACACCTCGGTCAAGGCGCGGACGATGCAGTTCCGCCCCAGCAGACAGAGTCAGAGTCAGACATTGACGAGACAACCTCCTCAGCGCCTGTTTTAGGTGTTGGTGCTGCTGTGTTTGGGGCAACCCGTGTTTCAAGGTCTGGGCGTCCTGATGCCTCTGTTCTTACGGCAATGGAGCGAAGTGTGATGAGCGGAGCTGCTGTTGTGTGGTCGTCAGATGCAAGCTCGGTTATGGACGTGGATATCCGCGCCAGACGTGGCGGCAGCATTGTTTCACCAATGACCATGCGTCCCCGTGAGGAGAGCGCTGGCGGTGAGCGTGCGGCTCTGCAGCCTGTTCGTGTGGATGAGCCTGTGCTCATGGCTTTGCGTCTGGTTCCGACATCAATGGCGGACACACCGCAGCCATTCCCACTCTCCCTTGCTGGACGTCGGACGTTTGATGCGTCTGTTGTGAGGGATGTTGGTGTGTCTACTGGCATTGAGGAGCATCGTCTCACCGTGGTCTCCACCGATCCGTCTTCGGGAGTGGTGGTCGTGCGGTGTGTGGGTGCTGTCCAGCATGGCGAGCCGACATGCGGGTCTGCTCGGGAGTCTCTGGCCAACGCCATTGCTGACACTGGCTCTGCCCTACATGACGGGATTGTTGGTTTCAACGCAGATCCGCTCTTCCCCTCAGGCAAGGGAACACCGACTGATGGTGGTCTCATCGTGCAGGGGAGGTGCTCGGATCCGAGTCGGCTGACTGAGGAAGAATGTCTGTCCATGGGTCAATGCAGCTGTGCCAATACTAGAAGAGATGACCCCGAGTTCTGTACCGGAACAGTCAGCATATCTGGTCAGCCCTGTCTTTTCCTTCCTGAGAATACATGGACGTCAGGACCTCGTCGTGTCAAGTTTGCAGGATGCTCAAACCCTGCACACAAGACCAAGGAGGCATGCCTTGCAGCTGGTAAATGCTCGGATGCGCGGTTCAGCTCCAGGGAAGGTTGTCTGCAAGCAGGCGTTTGCCTTCCACCTAAAGACAAGCGAGGCCCGGCGATGAACACTAGGGGACGACCTGTATTCGATTTCACAGAGTTCCGCACGAGACAAGAATGCGAGCAGCCAAAGCTTCGACCCAAGAATCGCGGCGCCTGCACCAGAACCTCAGAAGACCCAATCTTCCCCTGTGGCAAGTTCCGTAGTAAGATGCAGTGCCAGAAGCCGGCAACCAGACCTCGCCTCCCCGGCGCTCACGCGTGTGTTCGCAAGATCAGAGCTCCTGCCTACGACTACGAGCAGTTCAAGGACCGGGCGAGTTGTGAGCAACCAGAAACACGCGACTGTCTCACCGTGTCCCGTCGAAATCAGGTGCTGTTTCACAACCCAAAGTACCAGGGCACATCTCGTCCGTTCTTCTTCCTCCAAGAGCAAGCAAGCCGTGGTGGTAGCGAGGCACTTGGAGTCGGCGTCACGCTACCGGCGGGCCGTATCCTGCCCCAAGTGCCAATGGAGCCGGACCTCTCTGTGCCTGAGACAATCCCAGATGCAGCTGCGGTTGCTGCTGCCTGGGCCGATCTGGCTCGACAAGAAGGAGGCTCTCAAGAGAACCAAGGTGGTCAAGCTGAGCAAACGGCTGCTGCATCATTGGCGGCTGCAATGGCCCCTGGAAGAGCGGTGCGCACAGCTGATGGTCAGGGGTTGTACGGCGTGAGGCTTCACATGGGCCAGCAAGAGAGCGCAACCTCTGCAGTAGCAAGCGAACCAGCTGGGGACGAGCCCGCAGAGCTGCCTCCAGGAGCACTTGGCGAGCTTGGCCCTCCACCTCCGACGTCCGGCTCTGCTGGATTGCCGCCGCCTCCCGGGGTGACTCCCAGACGGTCACCCAGTGCGGCTATTAAGGATGCTGCGGGCAATGACTGCGGTCCGGCTGGGCTGTGGGCCCCCACAAGCTCCCTTGCAGCCAAGGGACCGGTGTGTGAATGGGCTCCAGACGACCCAGCAGCTCCTTGTCGGTTTGGCAAGCCTCTGCCTTGCTTACCCGACAGCGACAAGGATGAGCTGAATCGACAGAAAGATAATGATCCAGGGGAGTGGGAAACACCAACAGATTTCGACTCTGATAACGACTGGGAGACAGAGGGCACAGAGTCAGAGGAGCCATGCTCGTGCGACTGGCCCAAGAATGTCTACCATCTCAAGAAATGCAACTGGTGGAAATGTGGACCGTCCGCCTCGGGTGTGAGCGCAGATGGCACTGTGGAGTACTACCGCCAGAAGGCACCCAATGAGATGGTGTCGGACTACAATGCGTTTGCAAAAGTTGGCGGCGCCAAGCTCTGGATGACTATCGACACGTCAACATCGACATCCTGGGTGATGAGCATGGCGTGCTTCATGCTGGGTTGCCAAAAGGTGGAGATCTTTGCTGGCGGATTCCTCCCTGCGCTTCCGCCTGGACCCTTTCCCATCGATCTACTGGAGGCAGGCATCTTCCAGATCCTATCCATGGTGGGTATGAATGGCCACACGATGACCAATGCTGGATCCTCTATCATGGGAACACCTGTCATGATCGGCATTCTGGATCTGGGACACATCAACCCCAATGTCTTCAACCACTCTGGAACAATCGGTCTCGCTTATTGGGAGGAGAACTGGCCATGGCAGCTGACAATCATGGATCCTATGCTTTCTATGCTTGATTTCCAGCGCTGTGGAAACACTTTCTACCCTATACCAATGGCCCCTGTCCCTGTTCCAAAGGGCTTTCAATTATGGGGCTTGCCCCCGGTGTTTCCAGGCAGCGTCACAACCAAGGTCGCCTTTTTCTTTGGCGATACTGGTGGTTGTTACTTTGTCAATGGTGTGCCTGGACAGTTTGCTCGCGAAGGCATGAAGAAGCTGATGATCATGCCTCTACCAGGCATCAAATTCCTTGCACCATCTTGGATGTTCATGATCACGTCGCTCAAGGCTGGCAGTAGCGCCATTAAGCCGTGTCTCATCCCTGCACTTTGTCGGGGTGTATTCAACACAGGTTCCTTCTCTGTCTCTGGTCCTCTCATCCCCATGCTAACCCTATTGGAGGCCGCATCTGCACCACTAACATGCGAGCATCTGGAGATCCTTCCCCCGGTCACAATCAGCATCATGGGAACAGCATTCAAGATGGAGAGGCAGGATTACACCATCCTTGGTTGGTCCTTTGACTCAATCCAGTGCATGACCGCCTTCACGCCCATGGCGCAGCTCATCCCCGGCATGGACCTGTGGAAGCTTGGAGACGCGTTTGTGCGCGCCTACTACTTGGAGATTGATATTCAGCCCATGCGTTCGGCCAAGATTGGGCTTGCCGATCAGCCCTATTACGAGAAGAACGGATGCGGTGGCACTGGTGTTGGACCGGTGGCCAAATACAAGCCGGTCAAGCAGACCACAGCGGGCAAGAAGGGCTCTGATGCAGAGGCACAGGCCACAAAAGAGCGTGGCACCAATAAGGCTAACATGTTCTGGAAGCGAAGGCAGAATTGGGAGGACGATCTCAAGGGTATTGAGGCCAATCGCCAGTCCAGCAGCTCCGCCAGGCACCTCTCTCAGAGTGATTGTCAGCCTGCACCGGATGGTGGGCCGCGTTTCCGAACCCTGGGAGGCAGGTGTGTGGCGGACAAGCATCACGATGAGGTTCGCGGCATGGCCAATGGGCGTGGTGAAGTGGAGAGGTTGCTTGAGGAGCACCATGACAAGGTTCAAGCTTGGAAGGAAGGTCGTTACCACGGAGCTCATGGTGAGAATGACCCTGATGCGTGGTCTGAGCACCGTACAGGCGGAGATAGCAACAAGGCTGCAGCAAGCGATCGTGCAGCAGATGTTGGTGTCATTGAGAGCTTTAGCGACACATTCTTCGGCCCTCTCCAGCGTCTAGGAGAACAAGACGAGGACGAGGAGGGCGAAGCAATTGCCAGACAGGAGGATGCCAGACGAGCGGACGCTGAGGAGCAACAGGAAGCTGAGGAGTCAACACGTGCCCAGCAGCTCAACTTCTTACAGACCGCTGCAAGACAGCTGAGGCTGCGTGGATCGAGAGCCCAGAGTACTTCGGGCGTGATGGATCCGGTGTCCGATGAGGCTCAAACAGTCGACCTCACCCGTCCGCCGTCGGCTCCTGAAGCATTGGACGACACCACTGAGGTATTGGATGACCATGCATCAGCTGCAGCTGGGTTAACCACTGGCACAGAGATTGTTGATGCCCTTGGTGCGTCTACACCTCGCGAACTGCACTCCGCAGCCCAGGTGCATCGAGCCTTGGAAGGGGCATTTGATGTTGGTGCATTCATGGGCAAACTCCTGCCTGGTGAATCTAATTCTCCCAAGAAGAGTAATAAGGCCCAGATGATCACTGGCAGCATCGCAGACAGTGAGATTCAGCGCCTTGTTGAAGCATCTGAACGCGCACTTGCCCGGAACCAGTCCACACACCAAGGGAAGAGCTATAGCCAATCACAAGAAGATACTACTACCGATGATACTCATGCACTGTCAGGCGTGCAATCTTCCTCCATTGCTGCTCGAATCTCGTTTGATATCCTTGGTTGGCCCAATGCGACAGCGGCTAGACACACGGCCATTGCACTCTACCGTGCTGAGCGATGCAAACATCCAGACCTTTCAGTCAGCCAGGACTCGTCGTCAGATGCTTCGACGTTGTCGCCCGAGACGGCAGCGGTTGATTGTAAGACAGCCCTATCAGCAGCTGCTGCTGCTGCAGTCGATTGGGCTGTCACAAACAGGTCTGAGGGTCAGGCTCCGAGCTGGTTATCTTCACCAAAGGCTCTAGCGGCTGCTGCAGGACAGGCCAGTTCTGCCAGTGTGAGGCTGCCAGGTCCGCTGCAAAGCCGTTTTGACCGTGTCACCAATGGCCTCTGGTCCCTGCCCTCAGATGTGCGAGGTTGGCTCATTGCCAGCTCACCGGTCACTGCTCCTCACCTGCACTCGGATGCGGAGCGAGCAGCTTCCCTCGGTGAAGATGAGGCTTCCCATTTGCGCGACTACAGCAAGATTCACACCGCAGTGGCGTTCATCGAGAGTCAGGCATTCCATGAGAGAAGGCGACGCGAGCGAATGTCTCTCGGACTGGAGCCTGAGGAGCGCATCCTCCCGCCACTCCCGCGTTCTGTGACAAGTTCTTTGTCTGGTGCAGGCAGGGGACCCATCTCGGACGAAGAGCGCGCTGGCAGCTGGGCGGACTTGAGGAAGCGGAGACAGATGCTGACCGGAGAGCTGCCTGAGGAGGAGCTGCAGGAGTCTGCAGAGGCTCACGAGGCAGCAGTGCAGACAGGGGAAGAAGAAGCGGAGCATGGCAATACTGCTGCTACTGGGGCTGGTGAAGAAGACACGCCAAGTTCATGGGCACCACATTCTGATCCGTATTACCGCGCACTGGGGTATGGCAAAGCCAGCTGTGCCCACAAGCACCCCGAATTCAACCCTGCAACGCGCACCAGTGGCAAGCACGGGCTTGCATACACGCACAGCGGGGAGATGATTGGCTGCACCGAAGAAGGTGACCCCGTGTTGCTGCCTGTTCTGTTGCAAAGAGATGTGGAGACTCCAGACGAGGAGGCAGCGATGATTCGGAATATGAGTGCAATCATGCGACATATTGAGCGTGTGCTAAACGTGAGCGACTCCACATCGCGCCTCTACTGGCGAGGAGAGAGTGAGGAATTTGTGATGAAGGAGACTAGACGATGGCTGGTCAGATATAAGCGTCAGATTGAGGATGCTCAACGCACCGCACAGGCTCACAAGCTTCTCTCGAGGCACAATAAAGAGGCGCTTCGAGCATACGCGATGCGTCAGACGACAGACCCTGCCCAGATGCTGTTTGGTATCCGAGCGGCTCTTGCTCGCATGGGGGATGGATCCGTGTTGGACATCACCGCTCCCTCAGATGTCCATGGCGGTGAAGCTGCTGCTGCGCTTGCGCGAATGCTTGAAGATGGCAAGCCCATGCAGCCAGAGCTTCTTTCTCCCAGCAGTGAGGAGATTGGAATCAAGCCATACAGCGAGCGTGATGCCGCTGCCTCGCACAGCTCATGGGAGGCACTAGAAGAGGGGCTGGGTCGGCCTGGGGGGGCAGCTGGCTCGCTCTGGGGAGCTGGAGGCGGCACCTACCCATACATTGACACAACAGAAATCAAGGATATGGAAGCAACGGCCGCACGAGAGGCGGCCGAAGAGGCGGCAATTGCTGCTAGTGAGGCGAGACTTGACAGACGGGGTGAAGCCCTCCAGCTGCTACGCAAGCTGACAGACACTGCAGATGAGCAGCGCAGAGGCAGGCAAGCACGCGCAGCAGAGGATGATGCAAGCTCTTTTGCTGCAGCAGGATTGACAGCCAAGCTTGTGCGGGGTGAAGACGGACAGTGGCGACTGGCAGAGCCAGTTATTCCAAGCAGTCCTGTGGCAGATGAGGCTGGGAAGCGTGACGACGTCGCTGGCACATCTCTGCTTCAAGAGCTGGGACATGGCAAGTTTCGCAGCAGATTGACCCAAGATGAAGGCACACTGGAGCAGGTTGCTGTACTTGAGGCACTGGAGCGGCTGCATACGATGCATGTCGAAGCGCTGGATGAGCACGTTGCCAGCCTGCAGAGGCAATTGAAGGCTGCAGAGGCTGAGATGCTTGCGTGATGAATGCATGAGTGAATGGTCAAATGTTGTTGATCGGTTTGAGATTGTCTGTACATGCTTTACTTCTCCAAGCAAACAATCAATGAATCAATCAACGAGTGGATAGATTCGGTGCCGGTGCCATTCAGCTGTGCCAAGAGTGGTTTCAATGAGTGTGTGTGTGTGTGAGGAGGGGTGAGAGAGACCTGCTGCACAGAGACCGAAGAGAAAAGACAAATTCAAGCAGTCGGTGAGCCAATCAATCAATCGATCATTCAATCAATCAGCCAATCAATCAATGGAGCACACAGTGTCTCAGCGAGCAACTGGGAGTCTGAAATCATCAAGATGCTTGTCGAGCTTTGCTTGTGCGGCTGCCTTTTCCGCGTCCGTTGCTGCTTCAGGAGGGACGCCCTTTTCACACTTTTCAATGTTCGTCGCATCCAGATTGTACAGTCGGCTGATACCGGAGCGGGTGTTGCACTGAATAGATCGACCAAGACTGACAATGTAGTGCAGCCAGTAGCTTGGCACATAGAGAAGCTCTCCTGCTGCCAGCACGGTCTCAACTGTATCTGCCTTGTCCAGCTGTGCCGCTACCTCTGGATCGCTGAGCTCTTCAGGTGAGCTGAAATCGATTGCAGTGTGGCGTCGGGAAGGTCCCGTGTGCATCATCTTCATGTACAGACACGATCTAGGGGGATTGAGTACGTATCTCTTGGCCCCACGGAGCATGTAGATGTAGTTTCGATGCCCATCCCAGTGCTGTTCGGCAACAACTCCACGCATGCCGAAGCGGCAATGCTGTCCGCGAATGTCCTGCTTGTCCACGAGGAAGAAATCGCGCGTCTTTGGATCTGCAAACAGCTGAATATCGTTGCCAATCATGGTGTCGCCCTTGCCCTCCCAATTATCGCCGGTTGTGAGGTAGACGTGCGAGCTTTCGGCTTCTTCGGCCGGTGGTTTGCCCTTGTTCTCCTGCTCCAGCCGATTGGACTCGTCCCAAAATTCCCCAAACGACATTGGCACTGGAACTGGTGGCGGGTGGTCGAAAGTGTATCCCCGTGCCTTGTATGCCTTGGCGGCTTCTTCCGGAGACGAATAGCCGTCTCTGGGGCGCAGATTTCCACGCAGTTCCTTGTTCATGGCATTGCCAGGGTAGTACATGAAATGGGCATTGTGGGCTTTGTTCACCATGTGATTGGACCGCTTCTGCATGCTTGAAAGCACGTAATCATCATCCTTCCATTTGGCAACGACCTCGTCCACATTCTCTAGCTTTATGAGCTTGAAAGGGATCTCCAAATCGCGCAATGTTGTGGCTCGTTCCCGATCCTCCGATTTGGTCCAGTCTAGCACCTCGAGCGTGTCTGAGGGTACTTTACCAGACGGCTTCGTCGGATCATCCGGATTCCATGCAAGAAGCACGTCAAGCATGGACGTATACTTTGGCTCCGCGGCTGTGTAGCCTTCCTGGAATTCTGCGCCCGGGTTCATTCCGGGTTTGGCCAGTGACCGGTCGGCTCTCTCGCCCGATGGAAAGAACGTGGCTGTTTGCGGAAGAAAACCGCGAACAATAGCAAGCGCGGCCACTGTGGTAAAGGCGGCCACGGACACCATAAGCTTCCATGCCACCATTGTACACCCTCTTGCTCGAGCCAATAACGTTGAATCACCCTTGCCTGTATAAGCTGATCAGTGTGTTGTCGTTGCGGTGGCAAATAAACCGAGTTTGAAGTGCTTTGTAGCGGGATGGGAGAGCATTTACGCAAAATTCTCACCTGCTCCTCCTTGTCAAACAACTGCCCTCTCCTCCTTCAGGGAAACAACAGCCAAAAACTTGTCATATCAATGCCATACCTGAGCTTTGGTGTAGCAGGCTCTGATGTTCTCCGCATCTTGTCCTCGTGGCACGCGACCAAAATTCAACTTGTGCCTGCACCAATGCGGGTTTTCAGAGTTGCGATGCCTTTGCGCTCATGGTCCAAGTTGAAACGCCAGATTCTACCATATTCCAGCTACATTCTGACAAATTTGACACAATTTTCTATATACCTATGTAGGTCTCTTCCTGTTCTTGTTGTCTGTTCGCTATTCAGTGGCGTGAATATGGTCCAAACCGGACCACAAGGCTGGGGGATTTGGAAGCAAGGTTTTGCAGACAAGCAAGCCTCAATATCGCGATTCAGTTGCGCTACACTTGTAATAATGTATTGGTTGATGTGTGTGCGAATAACGATAACGATATCCGTTGCCTATGGGCACCAGCAGCAGCAGCTTTATCTCACAGCTGACTGATTTGACTGCGTCAAACGCCGAATCGAAAAAACACGCAAGAATTCGCCAAACCAGGCAATCGATTCCTCTGTAATTGCCGACTGCTTTCGTAAACACCCTGTTAAACTGCAATGGGAAAGTCCATGCGGCTGATTGAGTTCTACTCAGGGCGTATTCGGCACTGAAACGTCACTGCAGAGAATCGCGCTGCAGCAATTTCGGCAGTCCGCCCACAGTTTGTACACAACGCCGCACTCTTACCAGCATTGACTGCCCTGCACCAAGACTGCGGCGCTGTAACTGGCATTTGGATTACCAGCAGCGCGATCCTCGCTGTCCAGAATGGCCGGTGCAGACAAATCTTCCGCCCCGATTCCGTGGGGGCAAGCATCCTCATATCCTGCCCACTGGGGAGGCATGCCCCCAACATCTGACCCTATCGGCTACGCACATCCTTCCCAACTGTATGCAATGGGCGGTGTTTCAGCGCAAGTTCATGCAGCTGGAACAATGAACGCCGCAGGGTTGTTCGGCCAAACGCAGCAGCCGCACCAGCACCCCGCCTCGGCAGTACCGATGTTTTACGCCAACCAAATGCAGCCTATGTATGGGTATCTGCAATCTGCGCCCATTCCCGGCATGGTTGCTCCCCCAGCAGCGCCAGCAGCGGCACCGGAGGGAATGATGCAGCGCCAATGGGTACCTGCACCGCTACAGCTTGGAAGCACGGCGCCTTATCCGGTATCCTGGCCTGGGACACAACCGGCTGTGCTATATCCTGCCACTTCATCACATCCTTTGGCCGGAGAAACGGTCACAGCACCGGTACATGCGCATTCAACGATGCCGAAAACCGAACCAACCGACGAGCCATTGGCGACCGCAAGGCAGCCCAGCGAGGCCCTGCGCGTGCCAATGCATACCCAAGCAAGTTCAGGTACGTTTGCATCGGATTCTGCTGCGTATTCATCGGGCCCGGGCACAATTGTGTCAACCGGACTCTCCGCACTCGGAGTCGTTGCCTCAAACACTACAGGCGCATGGCCACAGCAAGCAGCACCGCAGGCAGCAAACGCAGTAATGGCACAATATATGCTCTTGCAGCAACAGCTTCAATTCCAGCAGGCGCAAGCCAACGCGATGTATTTCCAGCAATTGCATGATGCGCACGCAAAAAGTGCAGCAATTGCAGCTGCAGCTCCTGCATCGGCTCCTCAAGTTGAAGAATGCAGTGAAGACAGCATGAACGCATTGCTTGCTCTGGCTCATGCTGCACAGGGCATGCCACGCTCACTTTCACCTTCAACGGCAAGCAAGACTTCTGCTGCTACATCCGCTGACTCTGGGTCAGCGGCTCGTGCTCCCCGTGGTGCTGGTTCTTCGGGCCAACCCCTCACCCGCGGTCGTAAAGGCCATCCTGAATCAGCAGACCTAGACGAATGTGGCCCATTCCGGTGCGGCTACTCTGGAGTCCGACCAGACATGCTGGGGTGTGCAGCAGCTGCGTCACAGCTGCCCTCTGCGTTCTCCTCAAAGCCGGTGGATTGGAGCGCGCTTGGCCACGTATTTTGCGACGAGAGCGTGTGCTCTTTTGAGGCAGACAGCATTGACGAGCTCTCTGCTCACAGAATGGCAGCGCACAGACTGGAGATCCCGTCCAAGGATGGACTTGTGTGTATGCTGTGCTTCCGCAAGGTCTCCTGCCGGTCACACCTCAACCGACACGTTCGCAGCTGCCACACCCGCGCCTTTCGCTACGATTGCGACACTTGTGGCAGATCCTTCTCTTCCATCTCCAACAGGGATGCCCATGTCCGCTCTGTGCACCAGAAGCGCCGGCCTCACGGGTGTCCGCTGTGCTATCGTGCGTTTAGCCGTCGGACTCACTTGCGCGTGCATTGCACTAAGATCCACCGAGTCAACATTGATGAGATGCGAGCATCGGAAGAGGACTCAAGTAGGTCATCTCTGGCTCTGTCCGCATTCACAGGAGGCACGGCCGCAACATCCACAATGACCCAAGCAGAGGCTGTTGCAGCTGCCCCTCTCCCGGCCAATCTTGCTGCTTCATCCTCGATTCCCCATACGTTTGATGACAGGCACAAGCTTGATGTTGTGCTCCCGCCCTCTGCAGGCATTGGAGTCCTCCCAATCGCAACGGCAGGCAGCAGAACGGGACTGGCGCCGCCGGATATGGCAACCTTTGTGCCACACCGCACCACATCTGCACACCAGGACTCTACTGCGCTCGATGCAGCCATGCTGGCTACCCCACCATATCTGGGCGCACTCGTAGACGAAGCTGTGATCACCAGGCAGCCTGTTGGCCCGAGAGGTGTCCAACAGGCTGATGAGTCCACTCCGATCACTTCGGTGGCAACACTTGCCCGCGATGCAGCGACGGCAAGGGCACATTCACGAACACCTTTACGCCTCTGATAAGTGCCAGCTCAGTTTTGGTGCGTGCAAGGCATGCAAATTCTTGTGGACGAGGCGAGCTCCAGTCCAGCCAAAGTTTGTCGACAACAATGACTGAGTATCAATTTTGAGTGTGATTGCAAGAACTGATAATCAAACCTGCCACGTCTTAACAAGTTCCGCTGGCTGAAGCCTCTGCATGTGTAGTAGCGCACAGCCTCTCTGCACCAATGAAGGCAGGTGTCACCAAGTCCGCATCGTCATCCCTTGCCGTTGCCATGACACCACCAGGCAGTGCAACTACCCGAGGCAAGTGTGTCATGACAACGACATTTGAGCCCATGGCCTCCTGAACGCCTTGTTCTACGCCATACCAGTAGAGAACAGCACCACGCCCATGCTCCCGCACATAGGCACTGCACTGCGTTGCATGCTCTGCTGCGGATTCCCTGCACCCAAACATCGCCTTGGAGTCAATCCAGTTGATGATAACAGCACCTGTCGCAGCTGAAGAGGCAGATGCACCGACAGCCGGCTCCAACGCCTCAATAGCGACCGCAGTTGGCACCAAAAGCAGTGCATCTGGTGTAACTCGAGCCCCTTTAGCTCTGAGACTGGCCTCGGTTTCATACGGAATACCCATGCTGTCAAGGCGCCGCTCCAGTTCCGACTCCAAAGCCTCGCCAAACTCTCGGCGCAGCCGATCTACAATGGGACCAGCGTCGTTGTCCTCGCGTGAACATGCTTGGACTGGCAGTTTGGCCCATCCAAGTCCCGTTCGGTCCAGTCTGGTAGGATCTTTGAGGGTACTAGAGACAAGTCTGTTCCGCCGCTTTCCATCTGGCTCTTCCAGAGCAAATAGACACCGCAAAGCTTGGCGACATAACGCGGACGGAGACACCTTGTGCTTGAACGCAAGGTCAATCAGGCTGCGCTCAGTCACCCCCTTGAAATCGCGTAAAACAGAATCCAATTCTAATCGGAGCGCTTTTCGGCTCAATCGCTCCACAAGATCCGTCTGGGCAAACTTAACGTACTGCTGGCGTGCAAAACAAGCTGCAGCCGCCAGGCTTTGCCGGCAAACGGCTTGTTCTGGAGTAGCAACCAATAACCGTCGAGCAATCTCCTCGATTGGCCAGCCATTGCAGAACAGAGCCCCGCATTCTGCCTTCCAGCCGGTCACACTATGTGTTGAGACTGTGTACACGGGTTCCATACTGTAGTGTGCGGACAGACTTTCGCGTGCTGCCCTGCACCATGATTCAAATATGTCCAACACAGACTGACAACCAAAGACAAAGTTTAAACAGTTTTTGTTCAGCAACGAGAATGTCAAATAGATCAGCGGGTCTATAAGACATACAAAGAGCAGTGTCAATCGTCAGCGAAACAAAAAATCAGGATCATCACTCAAACCAGGACACACATGCTCACTTCATCCAGTCACATCATGCAACCACAAGACCCAGTCGTCGCACCATGCGTGCTCTCTCACTCCAGTGATTCCAGACGGCCAGCTGCACTCGCCACACCAGAGCTCTCTGATACCATCGCTCTCACAGCCTCAAGAGAGTTCAGCCCACCATGACGACCAAGTGTCGACTTCACGCTGCTGCTCCATCCCTCACAGCCTTCTAGTCCACTCACAGCACTAGTCCAGTCCCCTCGCACCAACCCATCATCACACACTCTGTGAGTCATATGCTGGAGTCGGGCTCTCCGAGACAGATCTGCGGCTCGCTGTCTCTGGCTCCATGGTATAGTCTTGCGTCTCGTCT